>JARHVA010005877.1:432500-472500 GCA_037957365.1 Torreya grandis
GTATAGACTTATCTTATACAGGACATAATTTTTTACTTGTTAACTTGACTGAGCTCTCCTTTACATTAAAATGAAGATAAAGGAGATATGTATTTATTCATAATTGACTTGACTAGTTAGATCCATTTATAACATGTCTTTAGAGGCATACTATATTATCTAAGTGTTCAAAATTGTATTTTTAGTCATACTAAAAATAGAGAAAATCAAATAACTATATAACCAAATGTGAACATGGGTTGAAATTCGTCTAACATCAAGACTTTAGTATTTAGAGGATATTTTGAAAAAATTAGACCCATTGAATCTCGCATAATTTTTTTTTATAAAAAGTAAGTTGTTATTTAAAACACGGGCAATTAATTCTATATATTTATTTATTTATTTATTTAAATTTTACATGTCAACTACAATGTTGAGATAAAATAAATTTAAATAATTATATGTAATTTTTAATCCATTCAAGGTGAATCATCTATGGTTTTATAAAATTTTGATGCATATTAATATTTTTTTCTTTCTAATCTATAAATATATCAAAAATCAGTTTTTTATTTATAAAAAATAATTTTGAAATAAATAAATAAAATATATAAAAAACATATTGAGTATTTACAATAATTATAAAATAATTCAAATAATTATTAATATATTCAATAAAACATATAAATATATATTGGATAAATTAACTTGAACGTTATTAATTTTTTTATATATATTTTTAATATTATTATTATTTAAAATCTAAAAAATCTAATAAAAATTGTATTATTTATTAGCTTAAGATATGACTCAAAATAAATACTATTTTATTTTAAGTCTTCAATATTACATACGAATTAGGATAGATAGAATAATTTCTTCTAAAGAAAAAACTAGTTCCCTCTCTTTCAATTAAAAAAATTATAAAATAAAGTCACTAATTTTCTTCAACTTATAATTTATATGTATTTATTATTTATACGTATGTAGTGATAATTAATAGTCAAAACTATGCAAACCATAAACATATGGTCCAAAGTATACATAATGTATATTTATTTGATTACATATTTTTAAGTATGGATATCTATTCGATTCATTTCTTTACAAAAATAAAACAATGGATTATGCAACTAAATTATAAAATGCCAATTATTCATGTGACTAATATGTTATATAATTCATCTATATAATAGATGATTAGTATTATTAATTTATTATTAGTAATTATGTTTATTATAGATGTTCACTGTTACATTCATCTAAATAATAAATAATTAATCGATCGACTCAATATAAACTCTCTAATTCATTGCAATATTTGTGTAGAATAATATTGAAAATATTTTATATTTTATTTATTCTCTTACATAAATTAAATTAATTATATTGTTTTTATTATAAAAATATACAAAATTAAATATAAAAATTACATATGTATTCATCACAATTGTAATTAGTATCTCTTTTCTTATAATCTAATATTTCGAGAACAGATAAAACAAAATATGATACATATTAGATCATTTGTGATCCAAAGTGTTAATTTAATAGTTAGTTTGTTTTCTTTTTGGTTATTCAAGTTATTTTCCTCGCTAGTTGGTTTTATAACCAACGTGTTCTTCCGCAAGCGTTTATAGCTTGCCTTTTGTACAAAAATAAAACTAAGCTTGAATTTTAAATATATTTTTGGATTACTCCTTCCACGAGAGGCATGTGCAGTGGTATCAGATCCACGGAGACATTTGTGAAGCAGAAAAATAGTGAAAGAATTTGAGATTGCCAAAAGATTCAACATATCTGCCAAAATCTGAAGCACATATTACAGTGGAATGCATAATTTTTTTATAAAAATACCGTACACAATTTGTGTGGCGACGAAATTTTGAAGAAGTTTTAACAAATTGAAAGGACAAGGAAACCACCAGCAAAGAATGTGATAGAATATGTGTAAGATAATATTACTGGGAAAGATAAACTCTATAGTGAGTCTCAAAGTGGGTTTATATATTGAAATATAGAAGAGAAGACAAAAGTGGGTTGAGAGAGTTTTTAATAAATGATATGCATGATCTGCATACAGTAAATCAAAAACCCCATGCAGGGCATTGAAGGAGGACCATACCGGCGGTGATATGGCATTGAAACTTTAGCATTGAATTCTTTTGATTTTTAGATATAATTTTCTACCTATAAATTCAATGCAATCTAGTGATCTTTGGCTTCCACAAATTGCAGTTGAACGGCATAGGGGAGCAGGGTTGATTTGAAATTTAATTGATTTGTTTTATTTTCTGGGTTCCACAATTCAAAGGAAGAAGATGAGTAAAATATTGTTAGGGTGTGGAGCTAAAAGCTTCAACTGTTTGCACACACACAAAGAGGATGCTGAAGAACCAGAGCCACCGGCATCGGTAGTATGACCGACGTCGGCCAGATGCAGTGGAGAAGGAGACCGGTGATGGCAGAGAGTCGGCCGACGTCGGCAGCACCAGACAAGCAGGGACCGATGTCGGTCGCCTGTGCGGTCCAGAACTGCTGTTTACGAACAGTCAGTTAGTTAAACCGAGTGTTTGCATGCTAAGAGACTATTTTAAGTCGCGAGCTGTGTGTCTAATTTTAGTAGTTAGATGTCTATTTTTGTAACCATGGGATTCTATTTAAAGAACCATGAGGCATGTATTGTATTTATCAAATTGATCAAGTAAGAGCATTGAAGCAAGCAAGGTCAAGGAGATCAGCTATAGCATTCAAGGAGGGATTGTAACTCAGGTTTTAGAGTTGGTTTTGTGTTGAGCAAGATAGAGAGGGAAGAAGGTCTTGAGGTGTGGCAAGCCTTTGAGGTGGAGGGAGAAGTGACATCTTCCTTATTTGTATTTTCTTCTAGTATTATCTAATACAATTGTGTGTATTATCTCTCAAATTCTTTGCTGTCTCATGTTTCTAGTTTCTTAATCATTCTGGTATAATTTCCGTGTTTAATTGCTGATATAAGTAATCAATTGTGCTACCGTTAGATAAGGGGCCTCCTAACAATTGGTATCAGAGCTACGGTTTGCAAGAAGCAGGTATTGTTTTTGATTACAGGCATTCACATGGTTTTCTGATTGAGTGGGAGTTTAGCAATGGTAGAAGAAAGCAAGCTATGAATGGAGAAGTTTAACGGCAAGAATTATCAACACTGGAGGATGCAGATTGAGGACTATCTGTATCAAAAGGATCTGTACTTACCATTGGGTGGGGTTGCATGCAAGCCCACAGATATGAAGGATGAAGAATGGAGTGTTCTTGATCGGAAGGCTCTCGGTTCCATAAGGTTGAGTCTTGGAGCTTCTGTGATTTCTAGCTTATCACAGTGCAAAACAATGGAAGAGTTGATAAAGTCCTTGGCAAATTTATACGAAAAGCCCTCGGCTTCTAATAAGGTATACCTTATGAAGCAGCTATTTACTTTGCAAATGCAGGAAGGTGGTTCAGTACATACTCATCTCAGTGATTTCCATGGTTTGGTAAACCAATTAGCTTCAGTCAACATTATCTTTGATGATGAGGTAAAGGCTCTCTTGATTTTATGTTCTTTGCCTGAAAGTTGGGACGGTATGGTTATGGCAGTAAGTAACTCTGCATCTGCTTCTAAAATCTTAAAAGTTGATGACGTTGTGAGTGTGATCTTGAATGAATAAATACGCAGGAGAAGCACAGGTGAATCATCAGGGAATGCTCTAAGTGCGGAAAGCAGAGGAAGGCAAAAGGAGAAGATTGAGCAAGGGAAATCAAGGTTGGGAAGGAGATCTGAGTCCAAAGGTATTACCTGCTAGTTTTGTGGAAAGAAAGGACATACAAAGGAGTGTTGGTTGAGAGATAAACAGAATCAACATGCAGGTATTGAAGAAGCAACGGATGCAAATATTGTGGTACAGGATGCTCTCATACTTTCTTTGGATAGTCACGTAGGATCATGGATATTAGATTCTGGTTCATCTTTTCATGCATCCCCAAACAGAGATTTGTTTCATGAGTATGAACAGGGAGATTTTGGAGTGCTCTATTTAGGGGATGGTACGCCTTGTCAGATTGTTGGCAAAGGGAAAGTGCAGCTGAGATTGCAGATTGACATCACATGGGTGTTGAAGGAGGTCATGCATGTTCCTATTCTGAAGCAGAGTTTGATTTTTGTAGGAAGGTTGGGGGATGAGGGATGCACAATAACCCTCACAGCGGATTCTTGGAAGGTTACCAAGGGAGCACTTGTTTTAGCAAGAGGTAAGAAAGTAGGTACTCTTTATCTATCTACTTGTACTACTGATTCCACTTCTAGTGCAGATTCGAAGATGTGGTCTAATAGGCAGGGTCACATGAATAAGAAGGGAATGGAAGTTCTTGACTCAAAAGGTATGTGTTCAAATTCAGAAGGCATGGATAGAATTCATTGTAGGAAAAGGAAATTTGAGGCTTTTGACAAGAACAGGGATGTCTTGGTGTTTATGGAGGAGATGAAGGCCAGAGAATAGTTACAGGCAGTAAATAAATCTACGCAGGGTAGCATGGATAGAGATTTGATCCAAGAAGAGCTCACAGATGAAGAATTCATCACTCACGGGAACACACAGGCACCGACGTCAGTTACTTGGAACCGACGTCGGTCATCCAGACACCGACTTCAGTCATGTGCAGACCAGCAGGGTCGGTAGGTCGGGCAAGAGAAGTCTGACATCGGTCATCAGGACCGACGTCGGCAGGGGGGAACACCGGCGTCAGCCAGGCGTAACGACGTTGGCAGTCAGGATCAGTGCAAGGAACCAACATCGGTCGAGAGCAGACTGGGAGTTGGCTGAGATCGGTCACTAGAACAGATGTTGGGTGGACCTATGAGTCTCAAACACCCATACAGAGGTCATAAAAGGTATGTGAACCTCATATTAATTGTTCACCTTCTTTATATTGCTTACTGATAGTCATGAACTAGGAAGATAGAAGAAGCAATGCAGGTAGAATCCAGAAATAGTGGGAGCTTGACATGGATGAGGAGTGTGAGTCCTTGGAGTAGAGCCAAACAGGTACTTGTTGGTGGAGTTGTCAGCTGGATATAGAAGGATGGATTCCCATTTTAGAGAAGAGAGTGGATGGACATCTGAGACAGAAGGCTATGGTATATGGTCTTGAGTTAGCTGCAGGGCAATGGAGGTTTGACCATTGTTTTTTATCTTTACCGGGTTGGATAATATTAGCTACATTATCCTGTTACTGTATTGTGTTACTTTTTGTAGGGTTACATATACAGGGAGTTTTCTGAGCTAAGGGTAGAGTTGGTTTAGAAGTATGTCATGAAGAATTTGGGAGCAGCAAAGTTCTTGTGGCATAGGTGACAGGTATAACATCACAGGTTTGCATGGTGTTTAGTCTTTAAGGGTGACTTTAAAGAGGGATATAGAGCCAAAGGAACAAAATAGATGGTGTATAGGTATAGGTACAGGTTGCAGCTGTTTATCTCTAAGTGGGAGATTGTTAGGGTGTGGAGCTAAAAGCTTCAACTGTTTGCACACACACAAAGAGGATGCTGAAGAACCAGAGCCACCGGTGTCGGTAGTATGACCGACGTCGGTCAGATGTAGTGGAGAAGGAGACCGGCGATGGCAGAGAGTCAGCTGACGTCGGCAGCACCAGACAAGCAGGGACCGACGTCGGTCACCTGTGCGGTCCAGAGCTACTGTTTACGAACAGTCAGTTAGTTAAACCGAGTGTTTGCATGCTAAGAGACTATTTTAAGTCGCGAGCTGTGTGTCTAATTTTAGTAGTTAGATGTCTATTTTTGTAACCATGGGATTCTATTTAAAGAACCATGAGGCATGTATTATATTTATCAAATTGATCAAGTAAGAGCATTGAAGCAAGCAAGGTCAAGGAGATCTACAGGTGTAAGGTCAAGGAGATCAGCTATAGCATTCAAGGAGGGATTATAACTCAGGTTTTAGAGTTGGTTTTGTGTTGAGCAAGAGAGAGAGGGAAGAAGGTCTTGAGGTGTGGCAAGCCTTTGAGGTGGAGGGAGAAGTGGCATCTTCCTTATTTGTATTTTCTTCTATTATTATCTAATACAATTGTGTGTATTGTCTCTCAAATTCTTTGCTGTCTCATGTTTCTAGTTTCTTAATCATTATGGTATAATTTTCATGTTTAATTGCTCATATAAGTAATCAATTGTGCTACCGTTGGATAAGGGGCCTCTTAACAAATATCTGTGGTGAAATTTTTTTCTCATTCATATATTTTTTACTTTTCCAACTGCCAACTACAAATATAATTAAATTTCCCTTTATTTTATGCCATATGTCGTTGATGACAAGATGGTTATTTAAAATTTTTTAGTCACTTAAAAAAAAAGATCAGGGTTTCAAACTAATTGAGATCATTTTGTAAAGGGAGTTATAAGTGGTGAAAATAATTCAAATTAGAATTTTTGTTTTTTTTTTAGAAAAGATATTGTGATGAAATAAATTTTTAAATAATAGGGAAATAGGGATGTAATAGGTGTTATAAGGTGTAAATTTTTACAAGTTTCAAGTATTTTTATATCAGAAATTATTTTTGAAGGTAAAGACAAAACCTCAAAATAGTATTATTTTGTCTTATTTTTTCACACCATGGCGAAAATTGTGAGTTTGATTTCCAAAAATGGTAAATTAACTCTTAAAAATTATAAAGAATGGTCAATGAACATGAAAAATACATTAATATTCAATGCCCTATGGGAAGTACTTGAAAAGCAACATACAAAGAATGGTCAATGAACATGAAAAATACATTAATATTCAATGCCCTATGGGAAGTACTTGAAAAGCAACATACACTGCCCAACAATCCCATAAAAATTGTAGAATTTTAAAAACGTGACAAGCATGCCATTGCTTTACTGAAATCAACTTGTAGTGCACAAGTCATAATTCACATAAAGGAAATCACGTCTAAAGCTTGGAAAGCATGGAAAGCTTTAAAATGTTTGTATGATAAACAACCTACTTACAGTAAAATTGAACTTCTTATATAGTTGCTCAACATTAAACTAACAGACGATGAAGATGTTTCAAAATATGTACCATGAATTACAAATTTGAAACAAGAATATGACACTACTGATAGGAAAATTGATGATGAAATGATCATTTCTATTGTTTCGAATGGTGTTAGCCCTAGCTACAGGGTTTTTTTTGAAAATGGTACAGCTGAGTGATAAGTTTAACACATCTAATTTTGATTCTATTTGTGAGTTACTCTCTCAACATTAGCGACAATTTGAAAAGAAGAAATCTACTAAAGAGGCACATTATTATAAAAATAGGGAATCCATTGTATGATCCCAACATAAGACACAAAGAGAAACATATACACTCTCAGAAGCACATTTCCAGGGATATGCATCATTTTGGTTCTTCAAGACAAACATCACTCTAGACATAGGGATCATTACAGTCTCCTAAACATAGACATCATTCTGGTTCTCCAAAGTATGAGCATCACTACAAACATTCACATGTACACAAGCACAATCACAAGCATTCTTCTTCATGTAGCTATTATTCCTCTAGTTCTAGTGGACATTAGAGAATATGCTACAATTGTGGTGGCATATGACATCTTTCTATAGATTTCCCCTCCAAAAGGAGGTCCTCTTGACATTGATAGAAGACAGAAGCAAACATTACTGGTCACTCTAGTCACTCTGATTATTCTTCCTGTTCCTCTTCTAGCTATTCTTGTGCATATTCTTCTGATGGAAGGGATGACTGAAGTTTTTTGCTCCATAGTTGATGAGTATATATTTTGAGATGGTGACACACCCATCTTGTGCTAGCTGCTATGATCAAGATTGGGATTTGATGCAGTAGTATTTTTTTACTTGTGTACTTTGCTTTCATAGATGTAGTGTTTTTATGATCTTTAATATGGAACATTTTATTGATTTGTACTTGGTTTATTTGTTACATGACTTCTCACCTCTTATCCAATGGGGGGAGAAGATATTTTATTTTAGTTTTTTTATTAGTGATGTATGGTATGAGTCAACATTATGTTGCTAGCATTGTTAGTGCTGAGGAAAGGCAAAGGGGAGATATTGGTGATTGTTTGGCATCAGTTTGAGATGTGTCATACAAAATACAAAGGGTAATCACTTGTTGCATAGATTCTGTGTGAGGATCGATGTAATCAGACAATGTGTGATCATGTTCTACTGTAGTGTGGGGACGATCAGGGTGTGATCAGTTCATGATACACAATGTAGCAGTTGTAATTATGATAGAGTCTATTTGGATGACTCATAGTTTTTTGCTTGAATCTTTCTATACCCCTTTGAATCAAGGGAAGTTTGTTGGATCATTTATTATCCAAAATGTTAATTTAATAGTTTATTTGTTTTATTTTTACTTAGTCAGGGTATTTTACCTGCTAGTTGGGTTTATAACCAACTTGTTCTTTTGTAAACCTTTATAACTTCATTTTTAAAAAAAAAACTAAGCTTGAATTTTGAATATATTTTTGGATTATTCTTTCCATGAAAACCTTGATCAATACGAATCATATAAAATATCTTAGTTAACTATTCTTTAACTTATACTTAATCATTGACTTAAATCAAAATAAAACTTGAAAAAACAATACATATTTAAAATTGTAAATTACAAAAACACACTTCACTTTATTGAATTTTATTATATTATCAATATTTTTTAGTTAATTTTTTATAATTATAGTTTCAATTGTTATATTTTAATTTCCATTTATATACTTCAGCCCACCTTTATGTTTGAATTCGTATTCATAATAAAAAACCATTTCCATTTCTGATTATTTTTATTCTTAGGATTTAACGTATGCCACACTGAGCTGAAATATTTTTAAATTTATAATTTTTATTCAAAATTTTGTTATGTTATTATATAATAATAAAATAATTTACACTTCTTTAATTTCTTTTTAATTAGTATAATAATAATAAAAGAAGAACAAAGCATTAAGCAAACTTTTTGTTGGAAAATAAGTTATGAAAAACCCTCATACACCTTGTATTTTTGAATATGTGCTATAACGATTAAAAATTTTAGTTCTTTTATCTTTTAAGCACCTTCTTTCTTTTGAGGCTTTCTTTATATCCATTGTAAAGAAACACTTTTATTTTTATTTTCAGACGTCTTTTATATCCATATGGAATTGATATCATTTTCATGTCCATATGGAATTTATGTCATTTTCATGTTGTTTCACCTTTCTTAGCTAGGATATAGATTCTACTTTTAATAAAGTGAAAATAGAATATATATTTATTTTTAAAATAAGAATAGATATTTA
Source organism: Torreya grandis (assembly GCA_037957365.1). NCBI lineage: Eukaryota > Viridiplantae > Streptophyta > Pinopsida > Cupressales > Taxaceae > Torreya > Torreya grandis. The sequence continues at coordinate 441,822 of JARHVA010005877.1, forward strand.
TAGAAATTTTTTAAAGTATTATAGGAAATCATTGAAATATATATAAAATATTTGTATTTTTATTTTTATTTTAATGATAAATATATAATGTATTTAATGGTATGTAAATATATATCTAAATCAATAAGTTTTTTGGTTAAGTAATAATAATTAAAAGGTATTTACGCTGTCAAAATGATTTAAAATATAATTATAGTTTTAATTATATAATTCTATATAATAAATATTTATAAATATTTATTACTTTTGTTAATAGATATAAACAATCATTATCCTCACAAAATAAATTACAATCTTTTCGATAGAATACCTTTTCTGATAATAAAATCTATTTAAAAATAAAATTGAATCCAATATCATGAAACAATTATTAGATTTGCATATATCTACAATGCAATGGACATTTGAAAGCCAATAAAAAATTACATTTCATTTAAATCCCCCTTTAAATAATGTATAAAGCATAAACAAATTAGTATTTTCTAGATATTGTATTCTTGTTTATGTCATGGTTGTCATTATAACATCTATATTAAGAAAAAATATATATTCTTAAAGGATGAATAGATGATGTTGTAATAAAAAAAATACAAGTATGTATATATATGTATATGTATATATATATATATATATATATATATATATATATATATATATATATATATATATATATATATATATATATATATAAAGAAAGAAAATATATTCCTAAAGGATGAATAGATGATGTTGTAATAACAAAAATACAAGTGTGTGTATATATATATATATATGTATATATATATATATATATATATATATATATATATATATATATATATATATATATATATATATATATATATATATATATATATATATATATATATATATATATATATATATATATGTATCTGTATATATATATATATGTATCTGTATATATATATATATATATATATATATATATATATATATATATATATATATATATAATTTTAAATTGTATAATTATTATAAAATATTATTTAACGATAAATAGATAATAATGTAATAAATAAAATATAAGTCTCTTTTTAAATATAAAAAATAAATCTATTATTAATATAGTTATTAATTTTTTTATGCTAAAATAATATAATATATTTTTGTTATAACTATTTAATTTTATAAAATTATAATATTTTAATTTATATAAAAATATTTTTGTATTTGATTTTTAGATTCTCACACATCCAAATCAAAAGATAAATAAAATATAAAGAAGATTTTATACTAATTTTGTGATTAAATTTTTAAAAATCTTTATATTTACCATTAAAATTTAAATTAAAAGATAAATAACTAGTAGAGATATCTTAAATATATCTTTATAAAAGACGTCCAGAGATATTAATATCAAATCATATATATTGGGATTGTGAGATATGTTAGATAAGTACCTGAAGATTAATATCTCTCAAAGTCTTTTAGATAAATGTATTTAAGATATCATTGGTAGTAGCATTCATAGGTTGGCATGCACAATTAAGACTAAATATCAATTAATATGAAATTTCATGTCCATCCAAATAATAAATATATATCACATTAAATGATAATTATTGAATAATTTAATATTTATGAAAATATAGAATATAGATCACATTAAGAAATCTATATACATATGAAATATATAATGACGAATTCACACTAAATATCAATTAATACAATATATATGTCACATTAAATGATAATTAATGAAGCATTTAAAATTATCCATAGAAGTAATATACATCACATTAAATTCAAATTAAACAAAATAATACTTTATATACATCAATATCTAAAAATGAGTATAATACATATGAAAGAAAAAATTGTTATGGAAAGATATTAAATTTATGTGACATCATTATACTTCCAAGATTTGATTATCTCTTCTTCAATTTTCCATTTGAAAATTTGTTTTCCTATTTTCAACTTTTCATATAGATCATATGAAAATGGAGACAAAATTCAGAGACCTTCCAAACGTTTTACACGCGAGATCACCAATAATCTTAATCTTGGTATTTCTTTATGCCCTATATCAATTGTTAATTTAGAAAGAGTCAACTCTTGTTATTTGTGTATTGATAATACCCAATCCAATATTTATTGTAGCTATCATGTTTATCCCATTTGTAAATGTGTAAATGGAATTATATGCAGAGTTGCATATATAAATGACATTCAAGTGTAACTGTCAAATTCCACCATAACATATGTAAGCGGTTTTGGTGGGGCACTTCCAAGTTTGTATATTATACATTGAATATATCTTAGTTATTCATTTGAAAGTATTACTTCTATCCATAGGTTTTAGGTTAACATCAGCCTTTCACAATTATCAATTAGTAACTCCACATCCAATTCATCATTTTGACTTCTTGATGGACTGATTCTACCATTTTTGGTTGCAATATTCAATGCAATTATTTGTTTTAATGATTACAATTTCATTCTATTATGGTTTTTCATATTATCCTTATTTTAAATAAATGAATAACAAAGTCAAAATATTTGCTAATGCTTGGATGTAATGCACTATTGGTTATTGACATTAATAATTTCCAATCATCAACAGTTGGATGTGCATCTCTAAGGTTTGTGAGCAATTGAAAAAACCTTTATTCATCCTTGTTTTCTCCTTCTTATTTAAATACATCATCCATAGTAACAAATTTTTTGAATTCTTCCCATAATATTTTCTTATGTGTCTATTACTATTATATGGTGATTTATCACTCACAAGAGGTATTTGGCTCAAATCTCCTACTAATTTGATTGTTCTACCGCCAAACCTCATGTTTGAATTTTCAAGGAATGTTTGATGAAGTCTTCCATCTATGTTTTGAAATTTTTTTCTCCAATAAAGCTCATTGTATCAATCAATATGTATTTTATATATCAAATTTCTTCTTAGAAACTAATGAGTCTTGTTCCTTGTAATTTGGTAAAATCTAGCATTGGTATTTGTAGTGTTTCACGGGTATTGTAGTAAAACTTGAGAATAATCTCACTATATTTGACATATTTTTATCCTCTCATTTAATTTGTCACCTTCGATTCAGATTATATGACCACGATTTAGTTGTCTCAATAAGTGAAAAACATTCCATTGCATAGGGTATGTTTATGTATCCATCAATGAAATATTTTAAGTGTTTGTCATTTTTTGTTTCTAATTTATTTCATTAGGTTTAACACCTCACATGAAACACTCAAAGTGAAAATAGTCTAGTGATTTCTACCAATGGAAGATCCAACAACATATGATATGTTTCTTGTGCCCCAATGTCTCTTTCAACAATGGTTTTAGTTAGGAGTATTTTATATTCTCTAGTTTCTAATTCATCACGATTTTCAATGTTTGTAATTTGCATTAATATTTGGCATTATATTTCAGAACTCTTCTCAAATTTTTTTGTATATTTGACAATGTAATTGATTACAACATGTTTTTAAAGCATGGGTTGCCAATCCACATTTATTCTCAATAATTATAGTGTATCTCAGTTATGTGTATTTACATGCTCATAATTTATTATAGGCTCATATTTTTTATCTCATATTTTTGTGTCTTGAAATAAATTTTATCATCTCAAACTTAATGGCCATAGTGCATTATACCTATAATAAATCATTAAATTTTATTAGTTTATGTAAGTATATCATGTTATATTTTTACATAAAAAATAATTAGTGTATGAATATGTTACCTAAAAACCATCTTTCCCCCTTTATTACATAGGTAGGAAACATCTCCACACATTTTATGATGTTATACACAATTAGGCAGCTCTTCATAGTCATGATCAAGATCCATTTGTGCCAATTGATGCTTATTTCAAATACTTGGATGTTGTTTAAAATTATTTAATACCTATATTGCATCATATATAAAATTTTATCTATAATTAAAATATAACTTAAATATTATGTTAACATAGTTTTGGAAAGGCTTGATGTCGATCTCCATGTGGATTCTATGCATGGACAATAGATTCAAATATTTTTTGAGAATTTTGTAGATCATGATTATTTTTTTAGTAAAGGTTCTCCATGTTTGGTGTTCTCTCTAACCTTATGAACCATGCAAATGTGGTGAACCTCTATATTTCCAATCACATTTAAACTAATCATCTTTCACTTTCATTCTTTTTTGCAGTATCTAGCTTCTAAAAATTGTGTGTCATAATTGTATGTAGTATGCCACTATATGAGGATTGTCAATAAAATTTTTCCATGATTTTTTTAATATTCTTAGATATTTTTTGGTGGTCTTCCTATCATTAGTGCATACAGATTAGGCCAATACATATCAGTTGCACTAAAAGTGAATAAAATTATCAGTCTTCTAATATGATGTATCTTATCACTTAAATTTGCATGACTTTTTACCAAATAAGTTATTTTACTAGTTAATGTGATAACAAAATACATCAAACAATCATATAAATGTGAGTGGGGAATGTTATCCATATACACATGTAATTCATTAGTGGTGATTGGAATGTTTTGAAGACTCTTTTTCATAAACACTAAAGATGAATTTTGTGCATGATGTCTCATAATAATGTTCATCGTGTAATATCTGAATCATGTGTGTCACCAAAAATATTGATCCCTATATCAAATAAAATGTTTAACAAGTTGATGTAGATTTACAATTTTCATTTTTGGTTCTAGCCATTGTAATATTCCATTTAGAGATAATGTGGTGAACACCATATCAACTAACCCTTAAATTACATACTCATTAATAGTAGATGTACTAAATCCTAGCCAATCCAACATATCTCCAATTTATATATTAGGGTTATTTAACCATACATGGATTAATTCTATCTCTCTCATAGCATTGGGCATTTGAAGGCCATTGAATTCATGTTATTTATAATATTTCCTTCATCAATTTCTATCATTAGAAACTAAAACATATATTCATTCACATCTAAATCAAACTCCATAAGTACAAAGTTCAATTGGTCAAAGATATTTTTATCATAACTAGATGGCAATTCAGTAAGTGCATTTTCATCAATATGAACATCTCTATATAAATTTTCATGTTCTATTTTATATTTTAGTGACTTATATACCCAATCTTATTTAACTATTAATTTTTTATTTCTTCCACATTGGTCTCTTCTTCAAACAATAATGATTAGCAAATCTTCTATTTGATGTGGTAAAGACTTATTAATTTATTTCACTTCTTATTGAAAACTAATGGTATGTCTTTTATATTTATATTGAATTCCAATTGTATGTGTGAATTGTAAGATTGGATTGACTCATGCTTTTAAAATCCCTTCTAATTTGGTTAAACATCCTTATTCTTGTGGCTATAGACTAGGTTTTATATTGTTTGATGCTGAAAATCAGCTATATCTTTTCTCTTGTTGACATCTGTGGAAAACTGGACCTTTAGGGAATCTTGAGATATTTATCTCAGGTAATTTTAGTGACAAATAAAACACATTCTTATGAAATTCAATTTTTTAAAATGATAACTAAAAATCATTTGAAATGTATTTAAATCTACCTCAATATTTCCATTGCTATCATGGGTATTTTATATATTAGTTCCAACATCATCATCAATATAATATCTTTATTTATTATATTGCGTGTCTAACACAAATTTAATGGTCATTAAATTAACTTCTTTAGAGTTAGCATCAACATTAACATTCCTTTTATGATGTGTTTGAAGTAATTCATGATTACATTATTGTAGTTTTTTTCTTTCTTCCTCTGTAAATTGATTCAAAGGAATTTATCTTTACATTATTATTCCTTATCTCTACTGACCATCTTGAGATGTTTTTATGTGATATGTTTTAATTTATTGGATGTGTTATCTCATTTCTGATTCTAGCTCTTCATTGAAATTTTTCTTGATAGTTTACATGTCTTTCTCTTTTATTCTCATTACTTTGTTGTCTTTGATCATTTATCATTTGTTCACATTATTATATATGTAATTTTCAATCATATTATCTTGTCTATTCTCTTCATTTCTCTTTGGTTTAAATATACAATCCTGGTGGATCAATACCTATATTTTTATAGACATCAAACATTCACAATTTTATAAATAATAATAATAATAATAATAATAATAATAATAATAATAATAATTTAAGGTTAATAAAAAGTTAATAAAAACTAACAAATATTACATAAAAACTAAAAATTAATAAATATTATGTTGTTGAAAGACAACATTGATATTTCTCGACAACATGCCATAATTTAGTAACATTTTATCATCTAGTAGCATTGTCTTTGAATGATATTTATGCTATGAAATTATAGTAATGATTTAATTTAGCACCATGTTGTTATTCAATGATAACAATTTTGTCACTCAACATCATATAGTTGCCATTATTATATTGTCATTATTATATGTCATTGATAACAGTATTAATACCATCAAATTACAACATGTTACTGAAGGATGGCAAGCTATCAATTAATGACATACTACCTAGGCTTGAAAGCATAGTTATCTTTTAGTGGAATTCCTACTTTAGATAGCTATATTATCGATCCTACCGAGAAATTACATTATGAGTAAAAAATAGCAATCCAAACAATAGTAAATAAAAACTTTTGAAAATATGTCACATCTTTTTAAAATAATATGTCATTTGATTTTATTGATTTTTCAATATTTTATCTAATTTTAAAGTATGTCGGCCCAGCAAAATTAAAAGTGAACCACCCAGACCATGACACGCCATGGCTGTCACTATAGGTTATGTATCTTAGTATAATAATTTAAACTCCAATTACTCAATAAGAATGTTTTTTAGAAAGTAAATGGTGGTTTTAGACGTGACCATTGATGTCAATTTTTTAAATGAAAAACACACTACATATTACCAAGGAAATGATGAAATGTTTTTCTTTTACAATTTTTTTTTAAACATAGAAATGACACTAGCTATGAAGGAACTCAACATATACTTAGGAGTTTTAAAGATAATAAAAATTTATTGCTTTCCTTGTGAAAAAACACAAACAGTGAAAATTAAATAAAATTAACAAATTATATCAAAAAAATTGAAAATTATTATTTTTTGTCTATCATTTTGCTAAAAGAAACAAATGAGAATAAAATTTAGTATTATGAACAATAAAAATAATTTTATAACTTTATAATTTTACATCCTTAGTGTGGATAATAATATTTAATAAATGTGTGATGGTAGAGGGTGCGATAAATCTAAAAAATGTACACATTTTATGTTCTTAACTTGAAATATTATCCACTCATAAAATTATATGTTTGGTAAAATTTAATATTGTATAATAATCTTGGTCATGTTTTAACTTATACCAGTGTATTTTCATAAATTTGTATTTTTAATAGAATTTAATTTGGTAGATTAATTTTGATGAAAATTTTAATATTTTATAGTTTATGTTTATAAACTTATAGTTTTATTAAAAGTTAATATGGTATAATAATGTTAGATGTGTTTTTTTTTTTTTTTTTCAAATAAACAAATTTCTAAGTATATTGACTTTCAAATAGATTAAAAAAAAATTAAAGTTGAAGTTAAAAGTGAATGCACTTACTATATTACAACATAGAACTACTTTTTGGATGCTATTGTAGAACACCTCTCAGCATAATAATATTTATTACTTTATTATATATATCTAAAAATATTCTTTTGTTAATAAATTATATGATTTTTTTATCTAGACTTATTACTTATTGACACACATGAGGACTTAATTATTGAGTTTTTTAAATCTATAATGTTCTAAAATAACGACTTTGACATAATATTAAAATCATATGTTGAAATTATTTTAAAACCATACCTCTAAAAAGTATGAGTTATTGAAATTTTTTAGAATGGTCATTATGTCTCCCCTTATTAAATGTCTTTATTTATTTTTCTCTCTATTTTTAATAATCTAAGGTAGCTTATATGGAACATACTAAAACACTACATAGAGTATGAATATTAAGATATATTCATATATTTTAGGTGATACCTTTTGTTCAAGCTATATCCATTTTTTGTGGTCATTTATTATTATTTATTGTCATTTTTATCAATTAAAGAGCCAATAAGGGTCTAATAAAAAATAAATTTATATAAATATACAAGAATTATTATTTAAAAGACACAATAAAATATAGAGATTTAAGTTTTTTCTATTGCTATCTATTAATCATTTATAATTATTTTAGAGGAAAATAGGAAATTATTAAAGAACCAATTAAAGAACATAAATTAATGATAGAGACATTAGATTAAAAAAATTTATGCATCTTTTTTTTTTTACATTCTTATTTTTTAAGATCTTGATAAATATCAAGATAATTTAACAATTTTATAGTTTAATATAGTCCCCAATACATATTGTTTCCCTTAAAATTTTAGGTATTATAATATCATCAATGATATAATAAGATTTATATTATTTATATTTTTATAGATAAGGATGGGGAAAATAATCAATTTTTATGGAGATAAGAATATGAAAAACATAAAAGTTAATGTTTTCAAGTATATATTTATTTTTGGTCATTTTCTTGAAGGTAAAATATCATTAACTTTTTTGAGTTTTAGTTTTATTTGTTTCACATATTCTTAATGAGGATCGAGTTATAAAGTTATCTTCTATATTTATTTTATTACTTCATTCAAAATTATAATTTCATTAAAATAGTACTATATATGATGACATGGATTAGAGGTCATGGATAACACAATAGCAATAACTCCCTTATATTTCCCCCTCCTTTTTATTTATTTCTCTCTTAGATTTTTTAAGGAACTTGGTTCAAAATGTGCACTGATTTTAATGATAATATATATTGTTAGTGAACATTCATGGGGTATTTTTAGTTTGTTTTCATTGATATATACACTTGTCTTTTATGGTGTTGTATGTTGTGTTTTTAGTAATTATTTTGTTTAATACTACACCAATAAATATTATTATTTTAATTCAATTTTTAATTAATAAAAAATAATTTTAAATTAATAAAAAGTAATTTTAAATTAAATGAATTGATAAAATAAACATAATTTATTTTTTAACACATAAATACATTAAAAAATTACAATATTTCTAGTATAAATCAAGTATTCCTCAATCTATTAATTGAAGAACATAAGTGCATGCTAGACACATTAACTCAATTATTGTTGATTATTGATATTTTATAATTTTAATATTGTTATTTGAAATGGTTTTTAAAAATATAAATATATTTAAACTATTTTTTTTAATAAGATATGCCCAAAAAATTAATTCTTTACATAAGATTTTTGACATTGATTCCTAATTAGCCAACAAGAATAATTATTTTTTTGAGTTGATTAGAGAGACAGATCAAGATACTAAGTCAGGTTTTTAGTTCAAAACCAATATGTAAAAATCAATTTATATTTTTTGGATAGTATGCATTTTGTCCATAATGGTATTAATGTATGCTACAAAATATCCAAAGCATAAGTACATGGTTCAAATTATACATAGAGTAAGTATATGTCCTTTATAATATTATACGACTAGTATCAATTTTATAGTTTACCTTAGAATAAAATAACCACAAGTTTACAATTGATGAGATTGATTAAATTTAAATTCCCATTGAACAATCCGTCACAACCATTTTTTTTGACATTGGGAACAATGGTTTCAAAATGAGCTCAAAATTTCATCCTAAATGTTTATGACAAAGTACTTACGTTATTGATAGAGTCGAAAAGAAGGTTCCATATTACATTTTGAGACCTCTCTCTTTAGTCATTAAAGTTCAAGTTCATATAAAAAACCTTGCAATAGTTCATGTTTACTACTCCTCATGTTGGGCCCCCTCAAAAGATACATATAAGAATCCATAAAATGTTCTTAGAGACTTTACTTGAGCTGATACTAAGAACACTAAAGGCTATCTTAGGGTTTATTGGGACATGTGTTTCATTTCTAATGAGTAAGGAGGAATAGGAGCCATTGATGTCAACAAAAAAAAAATAATTCCCTTTGTGCTATGTGGGTGGTTAATGCTTACTTGATGGTAATAAAGATTATAAAATCCATCTGAATAATACATTTAGATACATAAACCTTATGGAAATAATAGTTGGGAAAAAGTTGGTTTACATGCTTCGTTGAATATCGCTACTCCCATTAGGATAAAAGGTTCTTCTTTTTCTAAGAGCATTGGGAAAGGATGTGAGCTATCTTTTTTTTTCAAAATTTGGTCGAGGGTGAAATACAAGAAAAAATTATATATGTTGAAACAATATACATAAGATAAAATATTTGGATGAGGAGATCAATGATATCTCTAAGGAACAAATATGTATAAAATAAAGAACATCATGATGCATAGTTCCTATAAATATTTTTTGAATAACGTGCACTTCAGGAGTTAAGATATGTAATGTAAATATTGATGATTGTAATTTTTAAAATATGGTTTATTTATAAATGGTATAATAAATAGGACTGTAATTTGAAAATCATCTCTATTCTTATCCTACTTCATGGTTTAAGAAAAGAAATGAGTTACATTAGATAAAATGGGTTTAATAAAGTTTTATATATGGAAAATTTAATGATATTGAGTATAATGTGATGTTATTCCAATGGATACATGCCATATGTTGTTGGTAAGTCCATAAAAATATGATAGAAAGACAATTCATGATAAAGCAAATAATACATATACTTTTGGAAAGATGGTACAAAAGTAGATTATATACCTCTTAAATAAGAAGGGTATGCAAAACATATGTTGTCCATAATAGAATTTATCAAATTCCTGAATATGATAGGTGTTTATTATAAATTAATATAAAATAAATAATATACAAAAGTCTGGTAAATACCAACATAAGTAACGAAAGTGTTGAAAAAATATGGATATGTTACACTTGATGAGTTACAAGATGGTTTTCCACAAAAGGGAGATATTCATAATCGTATTTATTTTATTCTAGAATTAGCTCTACCCAATGGATCATAAAATATAATGGTTGTAATAGAATATGCAAAAGGAAATAAAAAAATTATTGAACTGGTGCAAATAGGTGTAGTAAGGGAGATCATGAGTCCATTTGCAACAATAAAATTTCTAACTAAAAATAAATATGTAACATGAATGGAGTCTGTAGATAGTAGATGAATCAATAAAATAACTATCAAATGTAGATTTTATATACCTCATTTCAATGATATGATTTATATGATTTAAGGAGAAACATACATTACTATGATTGATTTAAGGATTGGATATTATCAGATTCTGATTCATGAAAGAGATAAATGTAAAATAGAAATCAAGACTATGGATAACATATATGAATCGATGGTTACGTGATTCAATTTTTTAATATACCCAAAAAATTTATAAGGTTGATGAACATATTTTTATGATATTACATTGGTATGTTTTTTTTGGTTTATTTTAATAATATTTTTATATTAAATGAGAGAAAAGATGATTATTTAAGGCATTTTAGAATGTAACTAGAACTATTAAAAAAGGATAATCTTTATGGAAATTTAAAGAAGTGCAAGTTTGTACAAAATGGTTTGGTATTTTTAGTATTATTTATGTCATTAAATGGTGTAAGAATGGCATAAGAATAGGTAAAGGTAATTTTTGAGTGGCATTGTACAAAGAGTATCGTATAGGTAATATGTTTTCATGGTTTAAAATTTTTTTAAGCAATTTTAATAAAGAACTTTAGTATTATTGTTCCACCAATAACATATTGCATGAGATAAAAATAATTTTAGTGGACAAGGGAAACAACATAAAGCTTTGAGTTATTGAATAATCAGATTATATAAATACCTATTTTAACATTGCATGATTTTTAGATTTTTTGAGGTAGATTGTGATGCTTCACATGTGGGTATTGGTGATGTGCTAAGTCAAAAAGGAAGGCAAAAAACATATTTCAGTGATAAATTGAATGACGTAAGAAATAATTATTCTACTTATGATGTTTAATTTTAATGTCTTCTATAATCAATAAGGCATTGGATGTATTACCTGGTGCTTGAGGAGTTTATTCTATTTATAGATCATCAGGCTTTGAATCTTGTCAACACTCAAAGGAAGTTAAATAGTAGGAAAATAAAGTGAGTGTCTTTCTTTTGGAAATATAATTATTTTTTTTGAAACATAAATAAAGTGTAATTAGTGAGATGATGATTTGAGCCAGACATTGACACTGTTGACTACTATGGTGAGTAAAATATTTAGATTTGAAGATGTTAAGGAATTATATGATACTGATTTTGGTAATATAGTTGAGCTATGAATGAAACCATTAACATGTGATACAAGTAATATTAAAGATGAATACATTATAAATGATGGTTATCTATTCAAGGGAAAGAAATAATGTAATATAATTAGGTCTCTCAGAGATAATATTATAAGATAATTTCACAATGGTAGTTTATGTGGACATTTTGGTAAGACTAAGACAATAGCTTTGGTTGAAGAGATTTTTTTGCCCAAAAATAAAGAGAAATGTGGCAAGGTATGTTTTAAAAAGTAGGATATGTCATGTGGATACATGAAATACATAATATTTAGTGTTGTACATGTCATTACCAGTTCCAAAAGGAACGATGACATATTTGATTAGGAAATTTGTAATGGGATTGCTGAAGATACAAAGAGGTAATGATTAATGTTTTATTTTTAGACATTTTTTATAAGATGGTTCATTTTATTACATTTAAAAAAATTGAATAGTGTCATTAGAGTAATATAACTATTTTTCAAGGGTGTTATGATATTGCATGGTATTCTTGAAATTATTATGTCAAATAGGGACACAAAATTTCTAATTCCTTTTTGGATGACTCCATGGAAAAAAATAAGGAATTAATCTCTAATTTAGTAGTTGATACCACCCAAAAAAATAATGGAGAAATAAAAGTAGTAAATAAGAGATTGGAAATTTTGTTGAGATGAATAGTTCGAGGAGGCCTAAGTAATTGGAGTTGGATTTAATACAAGTTCATATTGTCTAAAATGGTTCAATGATTAAATCAACATAAGAATCATAATTTTATTTTATCTATGCCATAAATCCTATGATTATTTTAAATTTGGAAAATTTAGAAATTTTAAAATGAGTTAGTGATGATGTAAAAACATTTCTAGAGAACATACAACATTTGAAAGTATAATTAAGAAGAAAGCTGGAGGAAAATAATGAAAATTTTAAATCAACAATAGATTTATAAATAAGGTTAATGTTTATTTTTAATAAAGAGATATGTTGATGATGCATTTTAGGAAAGAAATATTATCTAAACAAATATAAAGTAATTCTAAGTACAAGAAAATTGGTCCCTATAAAATTGTGAATAAAATCATTGACAATGTTTGTGATATGACTTTACCCCATAATTTTTAAACATCTTAGTATTTAATTTTTTATATTTATATAATTTTAATTGAGAATATGATGAAGGGAAAAATATATTTAAATATATTGGGAACAACATATATTAATGAATAAGAAATAAAAAATAATATAGCTTCTGGATAAAAAGACAATTAACACAATATAATGATGTTATAATATGTATTCGGTATAGAGGGAATAAATACAACATGAAGACAACATTTGAATTTTAGAGTGGGAGAAGAATAAATTACATGGTTTCAATCATGTCAACTTATATGAGTTGAGTTGTTTTTAACAAGAGGAGAATGATGTATAGACTTATCTTATACAGGACATAACTTTTTACTTGTTAACTTGACGGAGCTCTCCTTTACATTAAAATGAAGATAAAGGAAATATGTATTTATTCATAATTGACTTGACTAGTTAGATCCATTTATAACATGTCTTTAGAGGCATGCGATATTATCTAATTGTTCAAAATTGTATTTTTAGTCATACTAAAAATAGAGAAAATCAAATAACTATATAACCAAATGTGAACTTGGGTTGAAATTCATCTAACATCAAGACTTTAATATTTAGAGGATATTTTAAAAAATTTAGACCCATTGAAACTTGCATAAATTTAGAATAATATTGGAAATCTTTTATATTTTATTTATTATCTTACATAAATTAAATTTATTATATTTTTTTAATTATAAAAATTACATATGTATTCATCACAATTGTAATTAGTATCTCTTTTCTTATAATCTAAAATTTCGAGAACAGATAAAACGAAATATGATACATATTAGATCATTTGTGATCGAAAGTGTTAATTTAATAGTTAGTTTGTTTTCTTTTTAGTTATTCAGGTTATTTTCCTCGCTAGTTGGTTTTATAACCAACTTGTTCTTCCGCAAGCCTTTTGTACAAAAATAAAACTAAGCTTGAATTTTAAATATATTTTTGGATTACTCCTTCCACGAGAGGCATGTACAGTGGTATCAGCTCCACGGAGACATTTGTGAAGCAGAAAAATAGTGAAATAATTTGAGATTGCCAAAAGATTCAACATATCTGCCAAAATCTGAAGCACATATTACAGTGGAATGCATAATTCTTTTATAAAAAGACCGTACACACTTTGTGTGGCGACGAAATTTTGAAGAAGTTTTATCAAATCGAAAGGACACGGAAACCACCAGCAAAGAATGTGATAGAATATGTGTAAGATAATATTACTGGGAAAGATAAACTCTATAGTGAGTACCAATGTGGGTTTATATATTGAAATATAGAAGAGAAGACAAAAGTTTGTGGACATCAACGTTTTCTTCTCAGAAGTGCGTGGTTTGCATCAGCAAAAAGGGAGGATTGCATGTCTTTGGGCGGTGAAGAATCTGTTGCCTTTTTTCTTCAATATTATTGCCCCAACGTTCAGGGCTTTAGCGGTTGAGAGAGTTTTTAATAAATGATATGCACGATCTGCATACAGTAAATCGAAAATCCCATGCAGGGCATTGAAGGAGGACCATACCGGCGGTGATATGGCGTTGAAACTTTAGCATTGAATTCTTTTGATTTTTAGATATAATTTTCTACCTGTAAATTCAATGCAATCTAGTGATCTTTGGCTTCCACAAATTGCAGTTGAACGGCATAGGGGAGCAGGGTTGATTTGAAATTTAATTGATTTGTTTTGTTTTGTGGGTTCCACAATTCAAAAGAAGAAGATGAGTAAAATATATGTGGTGAAATTTTTTTCTCATTCATATTTTTTATACTTTTCCAACTGCCAACTACAAATATAATTAAATGTCCCTTTTTTTAATGCCATATGTCGTTGATGACAAGATGGTTATTTAAAAAAATTTAGTCACTTAAAAAAAAGATCAGGATTTCAAACTAATTGAGATTATTTTGTAAAGGGAGTTATAAGTGGTTAAAATAATTCAAATTAGATTTTTTTATTTATTTTTATTTTTATTTATTTATTTATTTAGTTGGAGAAAAAATATTGTGACGAAATGAAATTTTAAATAATGGGGAAATAGGGATGTAATAGGTGTTATAAGGTGTAATTTTTTACAGGTTTCAAGTATTTTTATATTCAAAAATTATTTTTTAAGGTAAATACAAAACCTCAAAATAGTATTTTTTTTGTCTTATTTTTTCATGCCATGGCAAAAATTGTGAGTTTGATTTCCAAAAATGGTAAATTAACTCTTAAAAATTATAAAGAATGGTCAATGAACATGAAAAATACATTAATATTCAATGCCCTGTGGGAGGTACTTGAAAAGCAACATACACTACCCACCAATCCAATAAAACTTGTAGAATTTTAAAAACATGACAAGCATGCCCTTGCTTTACTGAAATCAACTTGTAGTGCACAAACCATAATTGACATAAAGGAAATCAAGTCTAAAGCTTGGAAAGCATGGAAAGCTTTGAAATGTTTGTATGATAAACAACCTGCTTACAGGAAAATTGAACTTGTTATATAGTTGCTCAACATTAAACTAACAGATGATGAAGATGTTTCAAAATATGTATCATGAATTATGAATTCGAAACAAGAATATGACACTACTGATAGGAAAATTGATGATGAAATAATCATTTCTATTATTTTGAATGATGTTATCCCTAGCTACAGGGTTTTTTTGAAAATGTTAAAGCTGAGTGGTAAGTTTAACACATCTACTTTTGATTCTATTTGTCAGTTACTCACTCAACATTAGTGACAATTTGAAAAGAAGTAATCTACTAAAGAGGCACATTATTCTAAAATAGGGAATCCATTGTATGATCCCAACATAAGACACAAAGAGAAACATAGACACTGTCAGAATCACATTTCCAAGGATATGCATCATTTTAGTTCTTCAAGACCTAAACATCACTCTAGACATAGGGATCATTCAGGTCTCCTAAACATAGACATCATTCTAGTTCTCCAAAGTATGAGCATCACTACAAACATTCACATGGACACAAGCACAATCACAAGCATTCTTCTTCATGTGGCTATTATTCCTCTAGTTCTAGTGGACATTAGAGAGTATGCTACAATTGTGGTGGCATATGACATCTTTCTATAGATTGGCCCTCCAAAAGGAGGTCCTCTTGACATCGATAGAAGATAGAAGCAAACATTACTGTTCACTCCAGTCACTCTGATCATTCTTCCTATTCCTCTTCTAGCTATTCCTCTGCATATTCTTCTGATGGAAGGGATGACTAAAGTTTTTTGCTCCATAGTTGATGACTATATATTTCGAGATTGTCACACACCCATCTTGTGCTAGCTGCTATGCTCAAGATTAGGATTTGATGTAGTAGTATTTTTTTACTTGTGTACTTTGCTTTCATAGATGTAGTGTTTTTATGATCTTTAATATCGAACATTTTATTGATGTGTACTTGGTTTAGTTATTACAAAACTTCTCACCTCTTATCTGATAGGGGGAGAAGATATTGTATTTTAGTTTTTTTATCAGTCATCAGTTATGTATGGTATGAGTCAGAATTATGTTGCTAGCATTGTTAGTGCTAAGCAAAGGCAAAGGGGAGATATTGGTGATTGTTCGGCATCAGTTTGAGATGTGTCATTAAAAATACAAAGGGAAATCACTTGTTGCATAGATTATGTGTGAGGATCAATGTAATCAGACAGTGTGTGATCATGTTCTACTGCAATGTGGGGACGATCAGGGTGTGATTAGGTCATGATACACAATGTAGCAGTTGTAATTATGCTAGAGTCTATTTGGATGACTCATAGTTCTTTGCTTCAATCTTTCTATACCCCTTTGAATCAAGGGAAGTTTGTTGGATAATTTATTATCCAAAATGTTAAGTTAACAATTTATTTGTTTTTTTTTTAGTTAGTTAGGGTATTTTACCTGCTAGTTGGTTTTATAACCAACTTGTTCTTTTGTAAACCTTTATAACTTCCTTTTTTTTAAAAAAAAACTAAGCTTGAATTTTGAATATATTTTTGGATTATTCTTTCCATAAAAAACCTGATCAATACAAATCATATAAAATATTTTAGTTAACTAATCTTTAACTTATACTTAATCATTGACTTAAATCAAAATAAAACATGAAAAAACAATACATATTTAAAATTGTAAATTACAAAAACACACTTCACTTTATTGAATTTTATTATATTATCAATATTTTTTAGTTACTTTTTTATAATTATAATTTCAATTGTTATATTTTAATTTCCATTTATATCCTTCACTCCATCTTTATGTTTTAATTTGTATTCATAATAAAAACCATTTCCATTTCTGATTATTTTTATTCTTAGGATTTAACGTATGCCGCACTGAGCTGAAATATTTTTAAATTTATAATTTTTCTTCAAAATTTTGTTATGTTATTATATAATAATTAAATAATTTATACTTCTTTAATTTGTTTTTAATTCGTATAATAATAATAAAAGAAGAACAAAGCATTAAGCTAACTTTTTGTTGGAAAATAAGTTATGAAAAACCCTCATACACCTTGTATTTTTGAATATGTGCTATAACGACCAAAAAGTTTAGTTCTTTTATCTTTTAAGCACCTTCTTTCTTTTGAGGCATCCTTTATATCCATGTAGAACATTTTGCAAAGAAACACTTTTATTTTTATTTTCAGACATCTTTTATATCCATATGGAATTGATATCATTTTCATGTCCATATGGAATTTACGTCATTTTCATGTTGTTTCACCTTTCTTAGCTAGGATATAGATTCTACTTTTTAAAAAGTGAAAATAGAATATATATTTATTTTAAAAATAAGAATTGATATTTGTAGAAATTTTTTAAGTATTATAGGAAATCATTGACATATATATAAACTATTTGTTTTTGTATTTTTATTTTAATGATAAATATATAATGTATTTTAATGATAAGTAAATATATATCTAAATCAATAAGTTTTTTGGTTAAGTAATTATAATTAAAGGGAACTTACACTGTCAAAATGATTTAAAATATAATTATAGTTTTAATTATTTAATTCTTTATAATAAATATTTATAAATATTTATTACTTTGGTTAATAGATATAAATTATCATTATCCTCACAAAATAAATTACACTCTTTTCGATAGAATACATGTATTGATACTAAAATCTATTTAAAAATAAAATTGAATCCAATATCATGAAATAATTATTAGATTTGCATATATCTACAAGGCAATGGACATTTGAAAGCCAATAAAAAATTACATTTCATCTAAATGCCCCTTTAAATAATGTATAAAGCATAAATAAATTAGTATTTTCTAGATATTGTATTCTTGTTTATGTCATGGTTGTCATTATAACATCTATATTAAGAAAGAAAATATATTCCTAAAGGATGAATAGATGATGGTGTAATAAAAAAATCCCAAGTATGTATATGTATATATATGTATCTGTGTGTGTGTGTGTGTGTGTGTGTGTGTGTGTGTGTGTGTGTGTGTGTGTGTGTGTGTGTGTGTGTGTGTGTGTGTGTGTGTGTGTGTGTGTGTGTGATGGTTGTCATTATAACATTTATATTAAGAAAGAAAATATTTTCCTAAAGGATGAATAGATGATGTTGTAATAACAAAAATACATATATATATATATATATATATATATATATATATATATATATATAATTTTAAATTTATATATAATTTTAAATTGTATAATTATTATAAAATATTATTTAATGATAAATAGATAATATTGTAATAAATAAAATATAAGTCTCTTTTTAAATTAAAAAATAAATCTATTATTAATATAGTTATTAATTTTTTAACGCTATAATAATATAATATATTTTTGTTATAACTATTTAATTTTATAAAATTATAATATTTTAATTTATATAAAAATATTTGTGTATTTGGCTTTTAGATTCTCACACATCCAAATCAAAAGATAAATAAAATATAAAGAAGATTTTATACTAATTTTGTGATTAAAGTTTTAAGAATCTTTATATTTAGCAATAAAATTTAAATTAAAAGATAAATAACTATTAGAGATATCTTAAATATATCTTTATCAAAGACGTCCAGAGATATTAATATCAAAGCATATATATTGGGATTGTGAGATGTGTTAGATAAGTCCCTGTAGATTAATATCTCTCAAAGTATTTTAGATAAATGTATTTAAGATATCATTGGTAGTAGCATTCATAGGTTGGCATGCACATAAAATACTAAATATCAATTAATATGACATTTCATGTTCATCCAAATAATAAATATATATCACATTAAATGATAATTATTGAATAATTTAATATTTATGAAATTATAGAATATAGATAACATTAAGAAATCTATATACATATGAAATATATAATGATGAATTCACACTAAGTATCAATTAATACAATATATATGTCACATTAAATGATAATTAGTGAAGCATTTAAAATTATCCATGCAAGTAATTTACATAACATTAAATTCAAATTAAACAAAACAATACTTTATATACATCAATATCTGAAAATGAGTATAATATATATGAAAGAAAAAATTATTATGGAAAGATATTAAATTTATGTAACATCATTATACTTCCAAAGATTTGATTATCTCTTCTTCAATTTTCCATTTGGAAATTTGTTTTCCTATTTTCAACTTTTCATATCGATCATATGAAAATGGAGACAAAATTTAGAGACCTTCCAAACATTTTACACGTGAGATCACCAATAATCTTAATCTTGGTATTTCTTTATGCCCTGTATCAATTGTTAATTTAGAAAGAGTCAACTCTTGTTATTTTTGTATTGATAATAGCCAAGCCAATATTTATTGTAGTTATCATGTTTATCCCATTTGTAAATGTGTAATTGGAATTATATGCAGAGTTGCATATATAATTGACATACAAGTGTAACTGTCAAATTCCACCATAACATATGTAACCGGTTTTGGTGGGGCACTTCCATGTTTGTATATTATACATTGAATATATATTAGATATCCATTTGAAAGAATTACTTCTATCCATAGGTTTTAGGTTAACATCACCCTTTCACCCTTATCAATTAATAACTCCACATCCAGTTCATCATTTTGACCTCTTGATGGATAGATACTACCATTTTTGGTTGCAATGGTCCATGAAATTATTTGTTTTAATGATTACAATTTCATTATATTATGGTTTTTCATATTATCCTTATTTTAAATAAATTAATAACAATGTCAAAATATTTCCTGATGCTTGGATGTAATGCACTATTGGTTATTGACATTAATAATTTCCAATCATCAATAGTTGGATGTGCATCTCTAAGGTTTGTGAGTAATTGACAAAACCTTTATTCATCCTTGTTTTCTCCTTCTTATTTAAATACATCATCCATAGTAACAAATTGTTTTAATTCTTTCCATAATATATTCTTTTGTGTCTATTACTATTATATGGTGATTTATCACTCACAAGAGGTAGTTGGCTCAAATCTCCTACTAATATGATTGTTCTACCGCCAAACCTCATGTTTGAATTTTCAAGAAATGTTTGATGAAGTCTTCCATCTATGTTTTGAAATTTTTTTCTCCAATAAAGCTCATTGTATCAATCAATATGTATTTTATATATCAAATTTCTTCTTGGAAACTAATGAGTCTTGTTCCTTGTAATTTGGTAAAATCTGGCATTGGTATTTGTAGTGTTGCACGGGTATTGTAGTAAAACTTGAGAATAATCTCACTATATTTGACATATTTTTATCCTCTCATTTAATTTTTCACCTTCGATTCATATTATATGACCATGATTTAGTTGTCTCAATAAGTGAAAAACATTCCATTGCATAGGGTATGTTTATGTATCCATCAATGAAATATTTTAAGTGTTTGTCATTTTTTTGTTTGTAATTTATGTCACTAGGTTTAACACCTCACATGAAACACTCAAAGTGAAAAATAGTCTAGTGACTTCTACCAATGGAAGATCCAACAACATATGATATGTTTCTTGTGCCCCAATGTCTCTTTCAACAAGTTTTTTAGTTAGGATTATTTTATATGCTCTAGTTGCTAATTCATCATGATTTTCAATGTTTGTAATTTGCATTAATATTTGGCATTATATTTCAGAACTCTTCTCAAGTTTTGTTGTATATTTGACAATGTAATTGATTACAACATGTTTTTAAAGCATGGGTTGCCAATCCACATTTATTGTCAATAATTATAGTATATCTTAGTTATGTGTATTTACATGGTCATAATTTATTATAGGCTCATATTTTTTATCTCATATTTTTGTGTCTTGAAATAAATTTTATCATCTCAAACTTAATGGCCACAGTGCATTATACCTATAAGATATCATTAATTTTTATTAGTTTATGTAAGTATATCATGTTATATTTTTACATAAAAAATAATTAGTGTATGAATATCTTACTTAAAAGCCATATTTTCCCCTTTATTACACAGGTAGGAAACATATCCACACATTTTATGATGTTATACACAATTAGGCAGCTCTTCATAGTCATGATCAAGATCCATTTGTGCCAATTGATGCTTATTTCAAATACTTGGATGTTGTGTAAAATTATTTAATACCTATATTACATCATATGTAAAATTTTATCTATAATTAAAAGATAACTTAAATATTATGTTAACATAGTTTTGGAAAGGCTTGATGTGGATATCCATGTGGATTCCATGCATGGACAATAGATTCAAATATTTTTTGAGAATTTTGTAGATCATGATTATTTTTTCAATAATGTTTCTCTATGTTTGGTGTTCTCTCTAACCTTATGAACTATGCACATGTGGTGAACCTCTATTTTTCCAATCACATCTAAACTAATAATCTTTCACTTTCATTCATTTTCGTAGTATCTTGTTTCTGAAAATTGAATGCCACAATTGTATGTAGTATGCCACTATATGAGGATTGTCGATAATATTTTTCCATGAATTTTATAATATTCTTAGATATTTTTTGGTGGTGTTCCTATCATTAGTGCATACAAATTAGGCCAATACATATCAGTTGCACTAAAAGTGAATAAAATTATCAGTCTTCCAATCTGATGTATCTTATCACTTAACTTTACATGACTTTCTACCTGATAAGTTAATTTACCAGTTAATGTGATAACAAAATACATCAAACAATCATATAAATGTGAGTGGGTAATGTTATCCATATACACATGTAATTCATTAGTGGTGATTGGAATGTTTTTAAGACTCTTTTTCATAAACACTATAGATGAGTTTTGTGCATGATGTCTCATAATAATGTTCATTGTGTAATATATGAATCATGTGTGTCATCAAAAATAGTGATCCCTATATCAAATCAAATGTTTAACAAGTTCATGTAGATTTAAAATTTTCATTTTTGGTTCTAGCCATTGTAATATTCCATTTAGAGATAATGTGGTGAACACCATATCAACTAACCCTTAAATTACATACTCATTTATAGTAGATGTACTAAATCCTATCCAATCCAACAAATCTCCAATTTCTATATCAGGGTTATTTAACCATACATGGATTAATTCTATCTCTCTCATAGCATTCAGAATTTGAAGGCCATTGAATTCATGTTATTTATAATATTTCCTTCATCAGTTTCTATAATTAGACCCTAAAACACATATTCATTCACATCTAAATCAAACTCCATAAGTACAAAGTTCAATTGGTCAAAGATATTTTTATCGTAACTAGATGGCAATTCAGTAAGTGTATTTTCCTCAATATGAACATCTCTATATAAATTTTCATGTTCTATTTTATATTTTAGTGACTTATATACCTAATCTTTATTAACTATTAATTTTTTATTTCTTCCACATTGGTCTCTTCTTCAAACAATAATGATTAGCAAATATTTTATTTGATGTGGTAAAGACTTATTAATTTATTTCACTTCTTATTTAAAACTAATCATATGTCTTTTATATTTATATTTACTTCCAATTTTATGTGTGACTTGTAAGATTGGATTGACTCATGCTTTTAAAATCCCTTCTACTTTGGTTAAACATGCTTATTCTGGTGGCTATAGACGAGGATTTGTATTGTTTGATGCTGAAAATCAACTATATCTTTTCTCTTGTTGAAATTTGTGGAAAAATGGACCTTTAGGGAATATTGAGGTATTTATGTCGGGTAATTTTATTGACAAATAAAACACATTCTTATCAAATGCAATTTTTTAAAATGATAACTAAAAATCATTTGAAATATATTTAAATCTACCTCAATATTTCCATTGCTATCATGTGTATTTTATATATTAGTTAAAACATCATCATCAATATAATATCTTTCTTTATTATATGGCGTGTCTAACACAAATTAAATGGTCATGAAATTCACTTCTTTAGAGTTAGCATCAACATTAACATTCCTTTTAAGATGTGTTTGAAGTAATTCACGATTACATTATTGTAGTTTGTTTCTTTCTTCCTTTGTAAATTGATTCAAAGGCATTTATCTTTGCATTATTCTTCCTTATCTCTACTGACCATCTTGAGATGTTTTTATGTGATATGTTGTAATTTATTGGATGTGTTATCTCATTTCTGATTCAAGCTCTTCATTGAAATTTTTCTTGATAATTTGCATGTCTTTCTCTTTTATTTTCATTACTTTGTTTTCTTTGATCATTTATCATTTGTCCACATTATTATCTATGAAATTGTCAATCATATTATCTTATATATTCTCTTCATTTCTCTTTAGTTTAAGTATTCAATCGTGGTGGACCAATACCTATATTTTTATAGACATCAAACATTCACAATTCTATAAATAATAATAATAATAATAATAATAATAATAGTAGTAGTAGTAGTAGTAATAATAATAATAATAATAATAATAATAATAATAATAATAATAATAATAATAATAATAATAATAATAAGTAACAAATATTACATAAAAACTAAAAATTAATAAATATTATGTTGTTGAATGACAGCATTGATATTTCTTGACAACATGCCATCATTTAGTAACATGTTATAATCTAGTAGCATTGTCTTTGAATGATAGTTATGCTATGAAATGATAGTAATGATTTAATTTAGCACCATGTTGTTATTCAATGATAACAATGTTGTCACTCAACATCATATAGTTGCCATTATTATATTTTCATTTTTATATCTCGTTGATAACAATATTAATACCATCAAATTAAAACATGTTGCTAAAGGATGGCAAGCTATCAAATGATGACATACTACCTGGGCTTAAAAGCATAGTTATCTTTTATTGGAATTCATACTTTAGATGAAAAACACACTACATATTACCAAGGAAACGATGAAATGTTTTTCTTTTATATATTTTTTTAAAACATAGAAATGACCCTAGTTTTATAAGTAAAATTGAATAGATTTAGAGAGTCAGCTATGAAGGAACTTAACATATACTTAGGAGTTTTAAATATAATAAAAATTTATTGCTTTCCTTTTGAACAAACACAAACATTGAAAATTAAATAAAATTAACAAATTATATCAAAAAAATTGAAAATTATTATTTTTTGTCTATCGTTTTGCTAAAAGAAACAAATGAGAATAAAATTTAGTATTATGAACAATAAAAATAATTGTATAACTTTACAAATTTACACACTTAGTTTGGATAATAATATTTAATAAATGTATGATGGTAGAGGGTGCGATCAATCTAAAAAATGTATACATTTAATGTTCTTCACTTGAAATATTATCCACTCATAAAATTATATGTTTGGTAAAATTTAATATTGTATAATAATCTTGGTCATGTTTTAGCTTATACCAGTGTATTTTCATAAATTTTTATTTTTAATAGAATTTAATTTGGTAGAATAATTTTGATGAAAATTTTAATATTTAATAGTTTATGTTTATAAATATTATAGTTTTATTAAAAGTTAATATGTTTTAATAATGTTAGATGTGTGTGTGTGTGTTTTTTTTTCAAATAAACAAATTTCTAAGTATATTGACTTTCAAATAGATTAAAAAAAATTAAAGTTGAAATTAAAAGTGAATGCACTTACTATATTACAACATAGAACTACTTTTTGGATGCTATTGTAGAACACCTCTCACCATAATAATATTTATTACTTTATTATATATATCTAAAAATATTCTTTAAATATTCTTTTGTTAATAAATTGTATGATTTTTTTATCTATACTTATTACTTATTGACACACATGAGGACTTATTTATTGAGTTTTTGAAATCTATAATGTTCTAAAATAGCGGCTTTGACATAATATTAAAATCATATGTTGAAATTATTTTAAAACCATATCTCTAAAAAGTATGAGTTATTGAAATTTTTTAGAATGGTCATTATGTCTCCCCTTATTAAATGTCTTTATTTATTTTTCTCTCTATTTTTAATATTCTAAGGTAGCTTATATGGAACATTCTAAAACACTACATAGAGTATGAACATTAAGATATATTCATATATTTTAGGTGATACCTTTTGTTCAAGCTGTATCCATTTTTTGTGGTCATTTATTATTATTTATTGTCATTTTTATCAATTAAAGAGCCAATAAGGGTCTAATAAAAAATAAATTTATATAAATATACAAGAATTATCATTTAAAAGACATAATAAAATATAGAGATTTAAGTTTTTTCTATTGCTATCTATTGATCATTTATAATTATTTTAGAGGAAAATAGGAAATTATTAAAGAACCAATTAAAGAACATAAATAAATGATAGAGACATTAGATTAAAAAAAATTATTCATCATTTTTTTTTACATTCTTATTTTTTAAGATCTTGATAAATATCAAGATAATTTAACAATTTTATAGTTTAATATAGTTGCCAAAACATATTGTTTCCCTTAAAATTTTAGGTATTATAATATCATCAATGATATAATAAGATTTATATTATTTTTATTTCTAGAGATAAGGATTTGGAAAATAATCAATGTTTATGGAGAAAAGAACATGAAAAACATAAAAGTCAATGTTTTCAAGTATATATATATATATATATATATATATATATATATATATATATATATATATATATATATATATATATATATATATATATATATATATATATATATTTTGGTCATTTTCTTGAAGGTAAAATATCATTAACTTTTTTGAGTTTTAGTTTTATTTGTGTCACATATTCTTATTGAGGATCAAGTTATAAAGTTATATTCTATAATTATTTTATTACTTCATTCAAAATTAGAATTTCATTAAAATAGTACTTTATATGATGACATGGATTAGAGGTCATGGATAAAACAATAGCAATATATCCCTTATATTTTTCCCTCCATTCTCTTTATTTCTATCTTAGATTTTTTAGGGAACATAGTTCAAAATGTGCACTGATTTTAATGATAATATATATTGATAGTGAAAATTCATGGGATATTTTTATTTTGTTTTCATTGATATATACACTTGTCTTTTATGGTGTTGTATGTTGTGTTTTTAGTAATTATTTTGTTTAATACTACACCAATAAATATTATTATTTTAATTCAATTTTAAAATAATAAAAAGTAATTTTAAATTAAATGAATAGATAAAATAAACATAATTTATTTTTTAACACATAAATACATTAAAAAATTACAATATTTCTAGAATAAATCAAGTATTCCTCAATCTATTAATTGAAGAACATAAGTGCATGCTAGACACACTAATTTAATTATTGATATTTTATAATTTTAATATTGTTATTTGAAATGGTTTTTAAAAATATAAATATATTTAAACTATTTATTTTTATAAGATATGCCCAAAAAATAAATGTTTTTCATAAGATTTTTGACATTGTTTCCTAATTAGCCAACAATAATAATTATTTTTTTGAGGTGATTAGAGAGATGGATCAAGATAATAAGTCAGGTTTTTAGTATAAAACCAATATGTCAAAATCAATTTATATTTTTTGGATAGTATGCATTTTTTCCATAATGGTATTAGTGTATGCTACAAAATATCCAAAGCATAAGTACATGGTTCAAATTATACAAAGTGTAAGTATATGTCCTTTATAATATTATATGACTGGTATCAATTTTATAGTTTACCTTAGAATAAAATGACCATAATTTTACAGTTGATGAGATTGATTAAATATAAATTCCCATTGAACAATCCGTCACAACCATTTTTTTTGACTTTGTGAACAACGGTTTCAAAATGAGCTCAAAATTTCATCCTAAATGTTTATGACAAAGTACTTATTTTAATAATCCTTCTCATCCTAGTATTTATTTTAAATTATATCCCTTTAAAAAAGTTTGTATATGGTATGAAAATTGGCATTTCTTTTTTTACTATGTTTTTCATATCCATAAGAGGACTCACACAATGCCTAAAATAGGTAACACAAAACTCTTGGGTTTTCATGGTACTATTTTTGTAACATTAGAAAGTTTTTATTTTATTTTATAATTTACATATATATGTTAGGTCTATGCCCTCCTTTATAGGTTAAGTTGTTAGTTCTTACAGAATACCCTCATTATTGTTCTCCCTGAGTTCAACACTTTAAAATTATCTAAACAAACCTCCTTTAAGGTCCCTATCATGGTTAGGATTACACATGTTTTATTCCTTTATGCTATTTCCTTGCAGATGTTTAGTGACTTATCATGATTTTTATAATTTCTAGTTTTCACACCACGATAAGTGTGTTATCTTCAAGGTTTTTTGATAAAGGACTTAAAATAGTCTATTGATATTCAAGTAGGTATGAAAATCTTATCACAAAAGGTTACATACTTAAATATCACAAACACATTATTTAAATGTTAGGCATCAAATCATAAGATTCATTTTTATCATATTATGGTTCACTCAAATCCATCTACAGAGTAGACACCACATCAAAACCAAAAAGTGGCTCAAATAATAATGTGTTGAATAGGAACCATTGATGTCAACAAAAAGAATTAATTC
This sequence comes from Torreya grandis, assembly GCA_037957365.1. Taxonomy (NCBI): domain Eukaryota; kingdom Viridiplantae; phylum Streptophyta; class Pinopsida; order Cupressales; family Taxaceae; genus Torreya; species Torreya grandis. Next base: position 470,231 of record JARHVA010005877.1, read on the forward strand.
CCTTTGTGCTATGTGGGTGGTTAATGCTTACTTGATGGTAATAAAGATTATAAAATCCATCTAAATAATACATTTAGATACATAAACCTTATGGAAATAATAGTTGGGAAAAAGTTGGTTTACATGCTTTGTTGATTACCGCTACTCCCATTGGGATAAAAGGTTCTTTTTTTTCTAAGAGCATTTGGAAAGGATGTAAGCTATCTTTGTTTTTCAAAATTTAGTCGAGGGTGAAATACAAGAAAAAATTATATAGGTTGAAACAATATACATAAGATACAATATTTGGATGAGGAGATCAATGATATCTCCAAGGAACAAATATGTATAAAATAAAGAACATCATGATCAAGATACTAAGTCAGGTTTTTAGTTTAAAACCAATATGTCAAAATAAATTTATAATTTTTTGATAGTATGAATTTTTTCCATAATGGTATTAATGTATGCTACAAAATATCCAAAGCATAAGTACATGGTTCAGATTATACATAGTGTAAGTATATGTCCTTTATAATATTATACGACTGGTATCAATTTTATAGTTTACCTTAGAATAAAATAACCACAAGTTTACAATTGATGAGATTGATTAAATTTAAATTCCCATTGAAGAATCTGTCACAACCAATTTTTTTGACATTGGGAACAATGGTTTCAAAATGAGCTCAAAATTTCATCCTAAATGTTTATGACAAAGTACTTTTGTTATTGATAGAGTCGAAAAGAAGGTTCCATATTACATTTCGAGACCTCTCTCTTTAGTCATTAAAGTTCAAGTTCATTTAAAAAGGGAGGATTGCATGTCTTTAGGCGGTGAAGAATCTATTGCTTTTTTCCTTCAATATTATTGCCCCAACGTTCAGGGCTTTAGCGGTTGAGAGAGTTTTTAATAAATGATATGCACGATCTGCATACAATAAATCAAAAATCCCATGTAGGGCATTGAAGGAGGACCATACCAGCGGTGATATGGCATTGAAACTTTATCATTGAATTCTTTTGATCTTTAAATATAATTTTCTATCTATAAATTCAATGCAATCTAGTGATATTTGGCTTCCATAAATTGCAGTTGAACAGCATAGGGGAGCAGGGTTGATTTGAAATTTAATTGATTTGTTTTATTTTGTGGGTTCCACAATTCAAAGGAAGAAGATGAGTAAAATATCTGTGGTGAAATTTTTTTCTCATTCATATTTTTGATACTTTTCCAACTGCCAACTAAAAATATAATTAAATGTCCCTTTTTTTATGCCATATGTTGTTGATGACAAGATGGTTATTTAAAAAAATTTAGTCACTTAAAAAAAACATCAGGGTTTCAAACTAATTGTGATTATTTTGTAAAGGGAGTTATAAGTGGTGAAAATAATTCAAATTAGATTTATTTATTTTTTATTTTATTTTATTTTATTTTATTTATTTTTAATTAGAAAAGATATTGTGATGAAATTAAATTTTAAATAATGGGGAAATAGGGATGTAATAGGTGTTATAAGGTGTAATTTTTTACAAGTTTCAAGTATTTTTATATTCAAAAATTATTTTTTAAGGTAAAGACAAAAACTTAAAATAGTATTCTTTTGTTTTATTTTTTCATGCCATGGCAAAAATTGTGAGTTTGATTTCCAAAAATGGTAAAATAACTCTTAAAAATTATAAATAATGGTCAATGAACATGAAAAATACATTAATATTCAATGCCCTATGGGAAGTACTTGAAAAGCAACATACACTACCCACCAATCCCATAAAACTTGTAGAATTTTAAAAATGTGACAAGCTTGACCTTGCTTTACTGAAATCAACTTATAGTGCACAAATCATAATTCACATAAAGGAAATCAAGTCTAAATCTTGGAAAGCATGGAAAGCTTTAAAATGTTTGTATGACAAACAACCTGCTTACAGGAAAATTGAACTTCTTATATAGTTGCTCAACATTAAACTAACAGATGATGAAGATGTTTCAAAATATGTATCATGAATTATGAATTTGAAACAAGAATATGACACTACTGATAGGATAATTGATGATGAAATGATCATTTCTATTGTTTTGAATGGTGTTAGCCCTAGCTATAGGGTTTTTTTGAAAATGTTAAAGCTGAGTGATAAGTTTAAAACATCTACATTTGATTCTATTTATGAGTTACTCACTCAACATTAGTGACAATTTGAAAAGAAGAAATATACTAAAGAGGCACATTATTCTAAAATAGGGAATCCATTGTATGATCCCAACATAAGACACAAAGAGAAACATA
>JARHVA010005877.1:480000-600000 GCA_037957365.1 Torreya grandis
CTATATAAGGATTGTCAATAATATTTTTCCATGATTTTTTTAATATTATTAGATATTTTTTGGTGGTGTTCCTATAATTAGTGCATACAGACTAGGCCAATACATATCAGTTGCACTAAAAGTGAATAAAATTATCATTCTTCCAATCTGATGTATCTTATCACTTAAATTTACATGACTTTTTACCTGATAAGTTAATTTACCAGTTAATGTGATAACAAAATACATCAAACAATCATATAAATGTGAGTGGGTAATGTTATCCATATATACATTTAATTCATTAGTGGTGATTGGAATGTTTTGAAGACTCTTTTTCATAAACACTACAGATGAATTTTGTGCATGATGTCTCATAATAATGTTCATCGTGTAGTATCTGAATCATGTGTGTCATCAAAAATAATGATCCCTATATCAAATTAAATGTTTAACAAGTTCATGTAGATTTACAATTTTCATTTTTGGTTCTAGCCATTGTAATATTCCATTTAGAGATAATGTGGTGAACACCATATCAACTGACCCTTAAATTACATACTCATTTATAGTAGATGTACTAAATCCTAGCCAATCCAACAGATCTCCAATTTCTATATTAGGGTTATTTAACCATACATGGATTAATTCTATCTCTCTCATAGCATTCGTCATTTGAAGGCCATTGAATTCATGTTATTTATAATATTTCCTTCATCAATTTATATCATTAGACCTTAAAACACATATTCATTCACATCTAAATCAAGCTCCATAAGTACAAAGTTTAATTGGTCAAAAATATTTTTATCGTAACTAGATGGCAATTTAGTAAGTGCATTTTCGTCAATATGAACATCTCGATATAAATTTTCATGTTCTATTTTATATTTTAGTGACTTATATACCCAATATTTATTAACTATTAATTTTTTATTTCTTCCACATTGGTCTCTTCTTCAAACAATAATGATTAGCAAATCTTTTATTTGATGTGGTAAAGACTTATTAATTTATATCACTTCTTATTTAAAACTAATCGTATGTCTTTTATATTTATATTGACTTCCAATTGTATGTGTGACTTGTAAGATTATAATGACTCACGCTTTTATAATCCCTTCTACTTTGGTTAAACATGCTTATTCTGGTGGCTATAGACTAGGATTTGTATTGTTTGATGCTGAAAATCAACTATATCTTTTCTCTTGTTGACATTTGTGGAAAACTGGACCTTTAGGGAATCTTGATATATTTATGTCAGGTAATTTTATTAACAAATAAAACACATTCTTATCAAATTCAATTTTTTAAAATGATAACTAAAAATCATTTGAAATGTATTTAAATCTACCTCAATATTTCCATTTCTATCATGTGTATTTAATATATTAGTTCCAACATCATCATCAATATAATATCTTTCTTTATTATATGGCGTGTCTAAAAAAATTCAATATCATGAAATTCACTTCTTTAGAGTTAGCATCAACATTAACATTCCTTTTAAGATGTGTTTGAAGTAATTCATGATTACATTATTGTAGTTTGTTTCTTTCTTCCTCTGTAAATTGATTCAAAGGCTATTATCTTTGCATTATTCTTCCTTATCTCTACTGACCATCTTGAGATGTTTTTATGTGATATGTTGTAATTTATTGGATGTGTTATCTCATTTCTGATTCTAGCTCTTCATTGAAATCTTTCTTGATAATTTGCATGTCTTTCTCTTTTATTTTCATTACTTTGTTGTCTTTGATCATTTATCATTTGTTCACATTATTATCTATGAAATTGTCAATCATATTATCTTATATATTTTCTTCATTTCTCTTTAGTTTAAATATTCAATCATGGTGGAGCAATACCTATATTTTTATAGACATCAAACATTCACAATTTTATAAATAATAATAATAATAATAATAATAATAATAATAATAATAATAATAATAATAATAATAATAATAATAATAATAATAATAATATAAGGTTAATAAAAATTTAATAAAAAGTAACAAATATTACATAAAAACTAAAAATTAATAAATATTATGTTGTTGAATGACAACATTGATATTTCTTGACAACATGCCATCATTTAGTAACATGTTATCATCTAGTAGCATTGTCTTTGAATGATAGTTATGCTATGAAATTATAGTAATGATTTAATTTAGAACCATGTTTTTATTCAATGATAAAAATTTTGTCAATCAACATCATATAGTTGCCATTATTATATTGTCATTATTATATCTCGTTGATAACAGTATTAATATCATCAAATTACAACATGTTGCTGAAGGATGGCAAGCTGTCAAATGACAACATACTACCTAGGCTTGAAAGCATAGTTATCTTTTAGTGGAATTGCTACTTTAGATAGCTATATTATCTATCCTACCGAGAAATAACATTATGAGTAAAAAAGAGCAATCCAAACAATAGTAAATAACAACTTTTGAAAATATGTCACATCTTTTTAAAACAATATGTCATTTGATTTTAACGTATGTTGGCCCACCAAAATTAAAAGTGAACCACCCAGACCATGACACGCCATGGCTAACACAATAGGTTTTGTATCTTAGTATAATAATTTAAACTCCAATTACTCAATAAGAATGTTTTTTATAAAGTAAATGGTGGTTTTAAACGTGACCATTGATGTCAATTTTTTAAATGAAAAACACACTACATATTACCAAGGAAATGATGAAATGTTTTTCTTTTATAATTTTTTTTAAACATAGAAATGACCCTAGTTTTATAAGTAAAATTGAATAGATTTAGAGAGTCTAGCTATGAAGGAACTCAACATATACTTAGGAGTTTTAAAGATAGTAAAAATTTAATGCTTTCCTTGTGAACAAACACAAACATTGAAAATTAAATAAAATTAACAAATTATATCAAAAAAATTGAAAATTATTATTTTTTGTCTATCATTTTGCTAAAAGAAACAAATGAGAATAAAATTTAGTATTATGAAAAATAAAAATAATTTTATAACTTTATAATTTTACATCCATAGTGTGGAAAATAATATTTAATAAATGTGTGATGGTAGAGGGTGCGATAAATCTAAAAAATGTATACATTTTATGTTCTTAACTTGAAATATTATCCACTCATAAAATTATATGTTTGGTAAAATTTATATTGTATAATAATCTTGGTCATGTTTTAGCTTATACCAGTGTATTTTCATAAATTTTTATTTTTAATAGAATTTAATTTGGTAGAATATTTTTGATGAAAATTTTAATATTTAATAGTTTATGTTTATAAACTTATAATTTTATTAAAATTTAATATGGTATAATAATGTTAGATGTATTTTTTTATTTTATTTTTTCAAATAAACAAATTTCTAAGTATATTAACTTTCAAATAGATTAAAAAAAATATAAGTTGAATTAAAAGTGAATGCACTTACTATATTACAACATAGAACTACTTTTTGGATGCTATTGTAGAACACCTCCCAGCATAATAATATTTATTACTTTATTATATATATCTAAAAATATTCTTTTGTTAATAAATTGTATGATTTTTTATCTATACTTATTACTTATTGACACACATGAGGACTTATTTATTGAGTTCTTGAAATCTATAATGTTCTAAAATAGCGACTTTGACATAATATTAAAATCATATGTTGAGATTATTTTAAAACCATATCTCTAAAAAGTATGAGTTATTGATTTTTTTAAGAATGGTCGTTTTGTCTCCCCTTATTAAATGTCTTTATTTATTTTTCTCTCTATTTTTAATAATCTAAGGTAGCTTATATGGAACATACTAAAACACTACATAGAGTATGAACATTAAGATATATTCATATATTTTAGGTTATACCTTTTGTTCAAGCTGTATCCATTTTTTGTGGTCATTTATTATTATCTATTGTCATTTTTATCAATTAAAGAGCCAATAAGGGTCTAATAAAAAATAAATTTATATAAATATACAAGAATTATCATTTAAAAGACATAATAAAATATAGAGATTTAAGTTTTTTCTATTGCTATCTATTGATCATTTATAATTATTTTAGAGGAAAATAGGAAATTATTAAAGAACTAATTAAAGAACATAAATAAATGATAGAGACATTAGATTAAAAAAAATTATTCATCATTTTTATTTACATTCTTATTTTTTAAGATCTTGATAAATATCAAGATAATTTAACAATTTTATAGTTTAATATATTCCCCAAAACATATTATTTCCCTTAAAATTTTAGGTATTATAATATCATCAATGATATAATAAGATTTATATTATTTTTAGTTTTAGAGATAAGGATTTGGAAAATAATCAATTTTTATGGAGATAAGAACATGAAAAACATAAAAGTCAATGTTTTCAAGTATATATATATATATATATATATATATATATATATATATATATATATATATATATATATATATATATATATATATATATATATATATATATATTTGGTCATTTTCTTGAAGGTAAAATATCATTAACTTTTTTGAGTTTTAGTTTTATTTGTGTCACATATTCTTATTGAGGATCAAGTTATAAAGTTATATTCTATATTTATTTTATTACTTCATTCAAAATTAGAATTTCATTAAAATAGTACTATATATGATGACATGGATTAGAGGTCATGGATAACACAATAGCAATATCTCCCTTATATTTTCCCCTCCTTTCTCTTTATTTCTCTCTTAGATTTTTTAGGGAACTTGGTTCAAAATGTGCACTGATTTTAATGATAATATATATTGATAGTGAACATTCATGGGGTATTTTTATTTTGTTTTCAGTGATATATAAACTTGTCTTTTATAATGTTGTATGTTGTGTTTTTAGTAGTTATTTTTTTTAATAGTACACCAATAAATATTATTACTTTAATTTTATTTTAAATTAATAAAAAATAACCTTAAATTAATAAAAAGTAATTTTAAATTAAATCAATACATAAAATAAACATAATTTATTTTTTAACACATAAATACATTAAAAAATTACAATATTTCTAGAATAAATTGAGTATTCCTCAATCTATTAATTGAAGAACATAAGTTCATGCTAGACACACTAATTTAATTATTGTTGATTATTGACATTTTATAATTTTAATATTGTTATTTGAAATGGTTTTTAAAAATATAAATATATTTAAACTATTTATTTTTATAAGATATGCTCAAAAAATCAATGTTTTACATAAGATTTTTGACATTGGTTCCTAATTAGCCAACAAGAATAATTATTTTTTTGATGTGATTAGAGAGACAGATCAAGATACTAAGTCAGGTTTTTAGTATAAACCAATATGTCAAAATCAATTTATATTTTTTGGATAGTATGGATTCTTTCCATAATGGTATTAATGTATGTTACAAAATATCCAAAGCATAAGTACATGGTTCAAATTATACATAGTGTAAGTATATGTCCTTTATAATATTATATGACTGGTATCAATTTTATAGTTTACCTTAGAATAAAATGACCACAATTTTACAGTTGATGAGATTGATTAAATTTAAATTCCCATTGAACAATCCATCACAACCATTTTTTTTGACATTGGTAACAATGGTTTCAAAATGAGCTCAAAATTTCATCCTAAATGTTTGTGACAAAGTACTTATTTTAATAACCCTTCTCATCCTAGTATTTATTTTAAATTATATCCCTTTCATAAAGTTTGTATATAGTATGAACATTGGCATTTCTTTTTTTACTATGTTTTTCATATCCCATAAGAGGACTCACACAATGCGTAAAATGGGTAACAGAAAACTCTTGGGTTTTCACGGTACTATTTTTGTAACATTAGAAAGTTTTTATTTTATTTTATAATTTACATATATATGTTAGTCTATGCCATCCTTTATAGGTTAAGTTGTTAGTTCTTACAAAATACCCTCATTATTGTTCTCCCTGAGTTCAACACTTTAAAATTATCTAAAAAAACCTCCTTTAAGGTCCCTATCATGGTTAGGATTACACATGTTTTATTCCTTTATGCTATTTCCTTGCAGATGTTTAGTGACTTATCATGATTTTTATAATTTCTAGTTTTCACACTAGGATAAGTGTGTTATCTTCAAGGTTTTTTGATAAAGGACTTAAAATAGTCTATTGATATTCAAGTAGGTATGAAAATATTATCACAAAAGGTTACATACTTAAATATCACAATCACATTATTTAAATGTTAGGCATCAAATCATAAGATTCATTTTTATCATCTTGTGGTTCACTCAAATCCATCTACAGAGTAGACACCACATCAAAAACAAAAGGTGGCTCAAATAATAATGTTTTGAATAGGAACCATTGATTTCAACAAAAAAAAATAATTCTCTTTGTGCTATGTGGGTGGTTAATGCTTACTTAATGGTAATAAAGATTATAAAATCCATCTAAATAATACATTTAGATACATAAACCATATGGAAATAATAGTTGGGAAAAATTTGGTTTACATGCTTTGTTGATTACCGCTACTCCCATTAGGATAAAAGGTTCTTTTTTTTCTAAGAGCATTGGGAGAGGATGTAAGCTATCTTTTTTTTTTGAAATTTGGTCGAGGGTGAAATACCAAAAAAAATTATAAAGGTTGAAACAAAATACATAAGATAAAATATTTCGATGAGGAGATCAATGATATCTCCAAGGAACAAATATGTATAAAATAAAGAACATCATGATGCATGGTTCCTATAAGAAGGGTATGAAAAACATATGTTGTCCATAATAGACTTTATCAAATTCCTGAATATGATAGGTGTTTATTATAAATTAATATAAAATAAATAATATACAAAAGTTTGGTAAATACCGACATAAGTAACGAAAGTGTTGAATAAATATGGATATGTTACACTTGATGAGTTACAAGATGGTTTTCCACCAAAGGGAGATATTGATAATCATATTTATTTTATTCTAGAATTAGCTCTACCCAATAGATCATAAAATATAATGGTTGTTATAGAATATGCAAAATAAAATAAAAAATTTATTGAACTGGTGCAAATAGGTGTAGTAAGGGAGATCATGAGTCCATTTGCAACACTAAAATTTCTAACTGAAAATAAATATGTAACATGAATGGAGTCTATAGATCGTAGATGAATCAATAAAATAACTATCAAATGTAGATTTATATACCTCATTTCAATGATATGATTTAAGGAGAAACATACTTTACTATGATTGATTTAAGGATTGGATATTATAAGATTCAGATTCATGAAAGAGATAAATGTAAAATAGAAGTCAAGACTATGGATAACATAAATGAATGGATGGTTATGCTATTCAATTTTTTAATATACCCAACACATTTATAAGGTTGATGAACATATTTTTATGATATTACATTGATAAGTTTTTGTTGGTTTATTTTAATAATTTTTTTCTTTTAAATAAGATAAAAGATGATTATTTAAGGCATTTTAGAATGTAACTAGAACTATTAAAAAAGGATAATCATTATGGAAATTTAAATAAATGCAAGTTTGTACAGAATGGTTTGGTATTTTTAGTATTTTTTATTTCATTTTATGGTGTAAGAATGGCATAAGAATATGTAAAGGTAATTTTTGAGTGGCATTGTACAAAGAGTATCGCATAGGTAATATGTTTTCATGGTTTAAATTTTTTTTAAGCAATTTTCATAAAGAATTTTAGTATTATTGTTCCACCAATAACATATTGCATGAGATAAAAAAAATTTAGTGGACAAGGGAAACAACATAAAGCTTTGAGTTATTGAATAATCAGATTATTTAAATACCTATTTTAACATTGCATGATTTTTAGAGTTTTTGAGGTAGATTGTGATGCTTCACATGTGGGTATTGGTGATGTGCTAAGTCAAAAAGGAAGGCAAAAAACATATTTCAATGTTAAATTGAATAAGGTAAGAAAAAATTATTCTACTTATGATTTTTAATTTTAATGTATTCTATAATCAATAAGGCATTGGAGGTATTACCTGGTGCTTGAGGAGTTTATTCTATTTATAGATCATGAGGCTTTGAATCTTGTGAACACTGAAAAGAAGTTAAATAGTAGGAAAAGAAAGTGTCTTTCTTGTGGAAATATATTTTTTTTTTGAAACATAAATAAAGAAAGCGTAATTAGTGAGATGATGATTTGAGCCAAACATTGACACTAATGACTAATATGGTGAGTAAAATATTTAGATTTGAAGATGTTAAGGAATTATATGATACTGATTTTGGTAATATAGTTGAGCAATGCATGAAACCATTAACATGTGATACAAGTAATATTAAAGATGAATACATTATAAATGATGGTTATCTATTCAAGGGAAATAAATTATGTACTATAATTAGGTCTCTCAAAGGTAATATTATAAGATAATTTCACAATGGTAGTTTATGTGGACATTTTGGTAAGACTAAGATAATAGCTTTGGTTGAGGAGATTTTTTTTGGCTAAAAATAAAGAGAAATGTGGTAAGGTATGTTTTAAAAAGTAGGATGTGTCATGTGGATACATGCAATACATAATATTTAGTGTTGTACATGTCATTACTAGTTCCAAAAGGAATGATGACATATTTGATTAGGAAATTTGTAACGGGATTGCTGAAGATACAAAGAGGTAATGATTAATTCTTTATTTTTAGACATTTTTTATAAGATGGTTCATTTTATTACATTTAAAAAAATTTAAAAGTGTCATCAGAGTAATATAACTATTTTTCAAGGGTGTTATGAGATTGCCTGGTATTCTTTAAATTATTATGTCAAGTAGGGACACAAAATTTCTAATTCCTTTTTGGATGATTCCATGTAAAAAAATAAGGAATTAATCTCCAATTTAGTAGTTCATACCAACCAAAAAAATAATGGAGAAATAAAAGTAGTAAATAAGAGATTGGAAATTTTGTTGAGATGAATAGTTCGAGGAGGCCCAAGTTATTGGAGTTGGATTTAATACAAGTTGATATTGTGTAAAATGGTTCAATGAATAAATCAACATAAGAATCGTAATTTTATTGTATCTATGCCATAAATTCTATGATTATTTTAAATTTGGTGAATTTAGAAATTTTAAAATGAGTTAATGATGATGTAAAAACATTTCTAGAGAACATACAACATTTGAAAGTATAATTAAGATGAAAGCTAGAGGAAAATAATGAAAATTGTAAATCAACAATAGATTTATAAATAAGGTTAATGTTTATTTTTAATAAGGAGATATGTTGATGATGCCTTTTAGAAAATAAATATTATCTAAACAAATATAAATTAATTCTAAGTACAAGAAAATTGGTCCCTATAAAATTTTGAATAAAATCAATGACAATGATTGTGATATGTGTTTACCACATAATTTTTAAACATCATAGTATTTAATTTTTTATATTTATATAATTTTAATTGAAAATATGATGAAGGGAAAAATATATTTAAATATATTCGAAGTAACATATATTAATAAATAAGAATGAAAAAATAATATAGATTATGGATAAAAAGACATTTAACACAATATAATGAAGCTATAATATGTATTTGGTATAGAGGGAATAAATACACATGAAGACAACAATTGAATTTCAGAATGGGAGACGAATAAATTACATGGTTTCAATCATGTCAACTTATATGAGTTGAGTTGTTTTTAACAAGAGGAGAATGATATATAGACTTATCTTATACAGGACATAAATTTTTACTTGTTAACTTGACTGAGCTCTCCTTTACATTAAAATGAAGATAAAGGAAATATGTATTTATTCATAATTGACTTGACTAGTTAGATCCATTTATAACATGTCTTTCGAGGCATACTATATTATCTAAGTGTTCAAAATTGTATTTTTAGTCATACTAAAAATAGAGAAAATCAAATAACTATATAACCAAATGTGAACATGGGTTGAAATTCATCTAACATCAAGACTTTAGTATTTAGAGGATATTTTGAAAAATTTAGACCCATTGAAACTCGCATAAAAAAATGTTATAAAAAGTAAGTTGTTATTTAAAACACGGGCAATTAACTCTATATAATTTCTATTTATTTATTTAAATTTTACATGTCAACTACAATGTTGAGATAAAATAAATTTAAATAATTATATTTAATTTTTAATCCATTCAAGGTGAATCATCTATGGTTTTATAAAATTTTGATGCATATTAATATTTTTTTCTTTCTAATCTATAAATATATCAAAAATCAGTTTTTTATTTATAAAAAATGTTTTTGAAATAAATAAATAAAATATATAAAAAAACATATTGAGTATTTACAATAATTATAAAATAATTCAAATAATTATTAATATATTCAATAAAATATATAAATATATATTGGATAAATTAACCTGAACGTTATTAAAAAAAATTATATATTTTTAATATTATTATTATTTAAAATCTAAAAAATCTAATAAAAATTATGGTGAGTAAAATATTTAGATTTGAAGATGTTAAGGAATTATATGATACTGATTTTGGTAATATAGTTGAGCAATGCATGAAACCATTAACATGTGATAAAAGTAATATTAAAGATGAATACATTATAAATGATGGTTATCTATTCAAGGGAAATAAATTATGTACTATAATTAGGTCTCTCAAAGGTAATATTATAAGATAATTTCACAATGGTAGTTTATGTGGACATTTTGGTAAGACTAAGATAATAGCTTTGTTTGAGGAGATTTTTTTTGGCTAAAAATAAAGAGAAATGTGGCAAGGTATGTTTTAAAAAGTAGGATATGTCATGTGGATACATGCAATACATAATATTTAGTGTTGTACATGTCATTACTAGTTCCAAAAGGAATGATGACATATTTGATTAGGAAATTTGTAACGGGATTGCTGAAGAAAAGAAATATTATCTAAACAAATATAAAGTAATTCTAAGTACAAGAAAATTGGTCCCTATAAAATTGTGAATAAAATCAATGACAATGTTTGTGATATGAGTTTACCACATAATTTTTAAACATCTTAGTATTTAATTTTTTATATTTATATAATTTTAATTGAGAATATGATGAAGGGAAAAATATATTTAAATATATTGGAAGCAACATATATTAATGAATAAGAAAGAAAAAATAATATAGATTCTGGATAAAAAGACATTTAACACAATATAATGAAGCTTTAATATGTATTTGGTATAGAGGGAATAAATACAACATGAAGACAACATTTGAATTTCAGAATGGGAGAAGAATAAATTACATGGTTTCAATCATGTCAACTTATATGAGTTGAGTTTTTTTTAACAAGAGGAGAATGATGTATAGACTTATCTTATATAGGACATAACTTTTTACTTGTTAACTTGACTGAGCTCTCCTTTACATTAAAATGAAGATAAAAGAAAAATGTATTTATTCATAATTGACTTGACTAGGTAGATCCATTTATAACATGTCTTTAGAGGCATACTATATTATCTAAGTGTTCAAAATTATATTTTTAGTCATACTAAAAATAGAGAAAATCAAATAACTATATAACCAAATGTGAACATGGGTTGAAATTCATCTAACATCAAGACTTTATTATTTAGAGGATATTTTAAAAAATTTAGACCCATTGAAACTTGCATAAATTTTTTTTTATAAAAAGTAAGTTGTTATTTAAAACACAGGCAATTAACTCTATCTAATTTTTATTTATTTATTTAAATTTTACATGTCAACTACAATGTTGAGATAAAATAAATTTAAATAATTATATGTAATTTTTAATCCATTCAATGTGAATCATCTATGGTTTTATAAAATTTTGATGGATATTAATATTTTTTTCTTTCTAATCTATAAATATATCAAAAATCAGTTTTTTATTTATAATTTTTTTTTGAAATAAATAAATAAAATATATAAAAAACATATTGAGTATTTACAATAATTATAAAATAATTCAAATAATTATTAATATATTCAATAAAACATATAAATATATATTGGATAAATTAACTTGAATGTTATTAATTTTTTTAATATATTTTTAATATTATTATTATTTAAAATCTAAGAAAAATTGTATTATTTATTAGCTTAAAATATGAATCAAAATAAATACTATTTTATTTTAAGTCTTCAATATTACATATGAATTAAGACAGATAAAATAATTTCTTCTAAAGAAAAATCTAGTTCCCTCTCTTTCAATTAAAAAAATTATAAAATAAAGTCACTAATTTTCTTCAACTTATAATTTATATGTATTTATAATTTATATGTATGTAGTGATAATTAATAGTCAAAACTATGCAAACCATAAACATATGGTCCAGAGTATACATAATGTATATTTATTCGATTACATATTTTTAAGTATGGATATCTATTCGATTCATTTCTTTACAAAAATAAAACAATGGATTATGCAACTAAATTATAAAATGCCAATTATTCATGTGACTAATATGTTATATAATTCATCTATATGATAGATGATTAGTATTATTAATTTATTATTAGTAATTATGTTTATTATAGATGTTCACTGTTACATTCATCTAAATAATAAATAATTAATCGATCGACTCAATATAAACTCTCTAATTCATTGGAATATTTGTGTAAAATAATATTGGAAATCTTTTATATTTTATTTATTCTCTTACATAAATTAAATTTATTATATTATTTTTGTTATAAAAATATATAAATTAAATATAAAAATTACATATGTATTCATCACAATTGTAATTAGTATCTCTTTTCTTATAATCTAATATTTCGAGAATAGATAAAATCAAATATGATACATATTAGATCATTTGTGATCCAAAGTGTTAATTTAATAGTTAGTTTGTTTTCATTTTAGTTATTCAGGTTATTTTCCTCACTAGTTGGTTTTATAACCAACTTGTTCTCCCGCAAGCCTTTATAGCTTGCCTTTTGTACAAAAATAAAACTAAGCTTGAATTTTAAATATATTTTTGGATTACTCCTTCCACGAGAGGCATGTACAGTGGTATCAGATCCACGGAGACATTTGTGAAGCAGAAAAATAGTGAAAGAATTTGAGATTGCCAAAAGATTCAACATATCTGCCAAAATCTGAAGCACATATTACAGTGGAATGCATAATTTTTTTATAAAAAGACCGTACACACTTTGTGTGGCGACAAAATTTTGAAGAAGTTTTAACAAATCGAAAGGACAAGGAAACCACCAGCAAAGAATGTGATAGAAATTGTGTAAGATAATATTACTGGGAAAGATAAACTCTATAGTGAGTAACAAAGTGGGTTTATATATTGAAATATAGAAGAGAAGACAAAAGTTTGTGAACATCAACGTTTTCTTCTCAGAAGTGCGTGGTTTGCATCAGCAAAAAGGGAGGATTGCATGTCTTTGGGCGGTGAAGAATCTGTTGCTTTTTTTCTTCAATATTATTGCCCCAACGTTCAGGGCTTTAGCGGTTGAGAGAGTTTTTAATAAATGATATGCACGATCTGCATACAGTACATCGAAAATCCCACGCAGGGCATTGAAGGAGGACCATACCGGCGGTGATATGGCGTTGAAACTTTAGCTTTGAATGTTTTTTGATTTTTAGATATAATTTTCTACCTATGAATTCAATGCAATCTAGTGATCTTTGGCTTCCACAAATTGCAGTTGAACGGCATAGGGGAGCATGGTTGATTTGAAATTTAATTGATTTGTTTTATTTTGTGGGTTCCACAATTCAAAGGAAGAAGATGAGTAAAATATCTGTGGTGAATTTTTTTTATCATTCATATATTTTTTACTTTTCCAACTGCCAACTACAAATATAATTAAATGTCCCTTTATTTTATGCCATATGTCGTTGATGACAAGATGGTAATTTAAAAAATTTTAGTCCCTTAAAAAAAAAGATCAGGGTTTCAAACTAATTGAGAGCATTTTGTAAAGGGAGTTATAAATGGTGAAAATAATTCAAAATAGTTTTTAGTTTTTTAGTTTTTTTGTTTGTTTGTTTGTTTGTTTGTTTTTTGTTTTGTTTTGTTTTGTTGTTTTTTTTGTTTTTTTGTTTTTGTTTTTGTTTTGTTTTTTTTTTTTTAAAAAAAGAGAAAAGATATTTTGACGAAATGAAATTTTAAATAATGGGGAAATAGGGATGTAATAGGTGTTATAAGGTGTAAATTTTTACAAGTTTCAAGTATTTTTATATCAGAAATTATTTTTGAAGGTAAAGACAAAACCTCAAAATAGTATTCTTTTGTCTTATTTTTTCACACCACGGCGAAAATTGTGAGTTTGATTTCCAAAAATGGTAAATTAACTCTTAAAAATTATAAAGAATGGTCAATGAACATGAAAAATACATTAATATTCAATGCCCTGTGGGAAGTACTTGAAAAACAACATACACCACCCACCAATCCCATAAAACTTGTAGAATTTTAAAAATGTGACAAGCATGCCCTTGCTTTACTGAAATCAACTTGTAGTGCGCAAGTCATAATTCACATAAAGGAAATCAAGTATGAAGCTTGGAAAGCATGAAAAACTTTAAAATGTTTGTATGATAAACAACCTACTCACAGGAAAATTGAACTTCTTATATAGTTGCTCAACATTAAACTAATAGACGATGAAGATGTTTCAAAATATGTATCATGAATTACGAATTTCAAACAAGAATATGACACTACTGATAGGAAAATTGATGATGAAATGATCATTTCTATTGTTTTGAATGGTGTTAGCCCTAGCTACAGGGTTTTTTTCAAAATGTTACAGCTGAGTGATAAGTTTAACACATCTAATTTTGATTCTATTTGTGAGTTACTCAACATTAGCGACAATTTAAAAAGAAGTAATCTACTAAAGAGGGATGTTATTCTAAAATAGGGAATCCATTGTATGATCCCAAAATAAGACACAAAGAGAAACATAGACACTCTGAAAAGCACATTTTCAGGGATATGCATCATTTTGGTTCTTCAAGACAAACATCACTCTAGACATAGGGATCATTTAGGTCTCATAAACATAGACATCATTCTGGTTCTCCAAAGTATGAGCATCACTACAAACATTCACATGTACACAAACACAATCACAAGCATTCTTCTTCATGTGCTTATTATTCCTCTAGTTCTAGTGGACATTAGAGAATATGCTACAATTGTGGTGGCATATGACATCTTTCTATAGATTGTCCCTCCAAAAGGAGGTCCTCTTGACATCGATAGAAGATAGAAGCAAACATTACTGGTCACTCCAGTCACTCTAATCATTCTTCCTGTTCCTCTTCTAGATATTCTTCTGCATATTCTTCTGATGGAAGGGACGACTGAAGTTTTTTGCTCCATAGTTGATAACTATATATTTTGAGATGGTGACACACTTATCTTGTGCTATCTACTATGCTCAAGGTTGGGATTTGATGCAGTAGTATTTTTTTACTTGTGTACTTTGCTTTCATAGATGTAGTGTTTTTATGATCTTTAATATGGAACGTTTTATTGATTTGTACTTGGTTGATTTGTTACACGACTTCTCACCTCTTTTTCGATAGGGGGAGAAGATATTTTATTTTAGGTTTTTTATCAGTGATGTACGGTATGAGTCAACATTATGTTGCTAGCATTGTTAGTGCTGAGGAAAGGCAAAGGGGAGATATTGGCGATTGTTCGGCATCAGTTTGAGATGTGTCATACAAAATAAAAAGGGCAATCACTTGTTGCATAGATTATGTGTGAGTATTGATGTAATGAGACAATGTGTGATCATGTTCTACTACAGTGTGGGGACGATCAGGGTGTGATCAGTTCATGATACACAATGTAGCAGTTGCAATTATGATAGAGTCTATTTGGATGACTCATAGTTCTTTGCTTTAATCTTTCTATACCCCTTTGAATCAAGGGAAGTTTTTTGGATCATTTATTATCCAAAATGTTAATTTAATAGTTTATTTGTTTTATTTTTAGTTAGTCAGGGTATTTTACCCGCTAGTTGGTTTTATAACCAACTTGTTCTTTTGTAAACCTTTATAACTTCATTTTTAAAAAAAAAACTAATCTTGAATTTTGAATATATTTTTGGATTATTCTTTCCATAAAAATCCTGATCAATACAAATCATATAAAATATCTTAGTTAACTAATCTTTAACTTATACTTAATCATTGACTTAAATCAAAATAAAACTTGAAAAAACAATACATATTTAAAATTGTAAATTACAAAAACACACTTCACTTTATTGAATTTTATTATATTATCAATATTTTTTAGTTAATTTTTTATAATTATAATTTCTAATTGTTATATTTTAATTTCAATTTATATCCTTCACCCCATCTTTATGTTTGAATTCATATTCATAATAAAAAACTGTTTCCATTTCTGATTATTTTTATTCTTAGGATTTAACGTATGCCGCACTGAGTTGAAATATTTTTAAATTTGTAATTTTTCTTTAAAATTTTGCTATGTTATTATATAATAATAAAATATTTTATACTTCTTTAATTTTTTTTTAATTCGTATAATAATAATAAAAGAAGAACAAAGCATTAAGTGAACTTTTTGTTGGAAAATAAGTTATGAAAAACCCTCATACACCTTGTATTTTCGAATATGTGCTATAACGATTAAAAAGTTTAGTTATTTTATCTTTTAAGCACCTTCTTTCTTTTGAGGCGTCCTTTATATCCATTGCAAAGAAACACTTTTATTTTTATTTTCAGACATCTTTTATATCCATATGGAATTGATATCATTTTCATGTCCATATGGAATTTATGTCATTTTCATGTTGTTTCACCTTTCTTAGCTAGGATATAGATTCTACTTTTAAAAAAGTGAAAATAGAATATATATTTATTTTTAAAATAAGAATAGATATTTATAGAAATTTTTTTAAGTATTACAGGAAATCGTTGAAATATATATAAAATATTTGTATTTTTATTTTTATTTTAATGATAAATATATAATGTATTTTAATGATATGTAAATATATATCTAAATCAATAAGTTTTTTGGTTAAGTAATAATAATTAAAAGGTATTTATGCTGTCAAAATGATTTAAAATATAATTATATTTTTAATTATTTAATTGTTTATAATAAATATTTATTACTTTGGTTAATAGATACAAACAATCATTATCCTCACAAAATAAATTACAATCTTTTCGACAGAATACCTTTTCTGATAATAAAATCTATTTAAAAATAAAATTGAATCCAATATCATGAAACAATTATTATATTTGCATATATCTACAATGCAATGGACATTTGAAAGCCAATAAAAAATTAAATTTCATTTAAATCCCCCTTTAAATAATGTATAAAGCATAAACAAATTAGTATTTTCTAGATATTGTATTCTTTTTTATGTCATGGTTGTCATTATAACATCTATATTAAGAAAGAAAATATATTCCTAAAAGATGAATAGATGATGTTGTAATAAAAAAAATACAAGAATGTACACACACACACACACACACACACACACACACATCTGTGTGTGTGTGTGTGTGTGTGTGTGTGTGTGTGTGTGTGTGTGTGTGTGTGTGTGGGTGTGTGTGTGTGTCTATGTATGTATGTATGTATGTATGTATGTATGTATGTATGTATGTATGTATGTATGTATGTATATATGTCATGGTTGTCATTATAACATCTATATTAAGAAAGAAAATATATTCCTAAAGGATGAATAGATGATGTTGTAATAACAAAAATACAAGTATATATATATATATATATATATATATATATATATATATATATATATATATATATAATTTTAAATTTATATATAATTTTAAATTGTATAATTATTATAAAACATTATTTAATGATAAATAGATAATATTGTAAAAAGTAAAATATAAGTCTATTTTTAAATATAGAAAATAAATCTATTATTAATATAGTTATTTATTTTTTTACGCTAAAATAATATAATATATTTTTGTTATAACTATTTAATTTTATAAAATTATAATATTTTAATTTATATAAAAATATTTGTGTATTTGATTTTTAGATTCTCGCACATCCAAATCAAAAGATAAATATAATATAAAGAATATTTTATACTAATTTTGTGATTAAAGTTTTAAAAATCTTTATATTTACCAATAAAATTTAAATTAAAAGATAAATAACTAGTAGAGATATCTTAAATATATCTTTATATAAGATGTCCAGAGATATTAATATCAAAGCATATATATTGGGATTGTGAGATATGTTAGATAAGTACCTGTAGATTAATATCTCTCAAAGTCTTTTAGATAAATGTATTTAAGTTATCATTTATAGTGGCATTCATAGGTTGGCATGCAAAATTGAGACTAAATATCAATTAATATGACATTTCATGTTCATCCAAATAATAATTATATATCACATTAAATGATAATTATTGAATCATTTAATATTTATGAAAATATAGAATATAGATCACATTAGGAAATCTATATACATATGAAATATATAATGATGAATTCACACTAAATATCAATTAATACAATATATATGTCACATTAAATGATAATTAATGAAGCATTTAAAATTATCCATACAAGTAATATACATCACATTAAATTCAAATTAAAAAAAATAATACTTTATATACATCAATATTTGAAAATGAGTATAATATATATGAAAGAAAAAATTGTTATGGAAAGATATTAAATTTATGTAACATCATTATACTTCTAAGATTTGATTATCTCTTCTTCAATTTTCCATTTGGAAATTTGTTTTCCTATTTTCAAATTTTCATATCGATCATATGAAAATGGAGACAACATTCAGAGACCTTCCAAACATTTTACATGCGAGATCACCAATAGTCTTAATCTTGGTATTTCTTTTTGCCCTATATCAATTGTTAATTTAGAAAGAGTCAACTCTTGTTATTTGTGTATTGATAATACCCAAGCCAATATTTATTGTACTTATCATGTTTATCCCATTTGTAAAAATGTAATTGGAATTATATGCAGAGTTGCATATATAAATGACATTCGAGTGTAACTGTCAAATTCCACCATAACATATGTAAGCAGTTTTAGTGGGGCACTTCCAAGTTTGTATATTATACATTGAATATATCTTAGTTATCCATTTGAAATTATTACTTCTATCCATAGGTTTTAGGTTAACATCACCCTTTCACCCTTATCAATTAGTAACTCCACATCCAATTCATCATTTTGACCTCTTGATGGACTGATACTACCATTTTTAGTTGCAATGTTCCATGCAATTATTTGTTTTAATGATTACAATTTCATTCTATTATGGTTTTTAATATTATCCTTATTTTAAATAAATGAATAACAATGCCAAACTATTTCTTGATGCTTGGATGTAATGCACTATTGGTTATTGACATTAATAATTTCCAATCATCAATAGTTGGATGTGCATCTCTAAGGTTTGTGAGCAATTGAAAAAACCTTTATTCATCCTTGTTTTCTCCTTCTTATTTAAATACATCATCCATAGTAATAATTTTTTTGAATTCTTCCCACAATATTTTCTTATGTGTCTATTACTATTATATGGTGATTTATCACTCACAAGAGGTAGTTGGCTCAAATCTCCTACTAATATGTTTGTTCTACCACCAAACCTCATGTTTGAATTTTCAAGAAATGTTTGATGAAGTCTTCCATCTATGTTTTGAAATTTTTTTCTCCAATAAAGCTCATTGTATCAATCAATATGTATTTTATATATCAAATTTCTTCTTGGAAACTAATGAGTCTTGTTCCTTGTAATTTGGTAAAATCTGGCATTGGTATTTGTAGTGTTGCACGGGTATTGTAGCAAAACTTGAGAATAATCTCACTATATTTGACATATTTTTATCCTCTCATTTAATTTCTCACCTTTGTTTCAGATTATATGACAATGATTTAGTTGTCTCAATAAGTGAAAAACATTCCATTGCGTAGGGTATGTTTATGTATCCATCAATGAAATATTTTAAATGTTTGTCATTTTTTTGTTTGTAATTTCTGTCACTAGGTTTAACACCTCACATGAAACACTCAAAGTGAAAAATAGTCTATTGATTTCTACCAATGGAAGATCCAACAACATATGATATGTTTCTTGTGCCCCAATGTCTCTTTCAACAAGGGTTTTAGTTATGAGTATTTTATATGCTCTATTTGCTAATTCATCATGATTTTCAATGTTTGTAATTTGCATTAATATTTGGTGTTATATTTCAGAACTCTTCTCAAATTTTGTTGTATATTTGACAATGTAATTGATTACAACATGTATTTAAAGCATGGGTTGCCAATCCACATTTATTCTCAATAATTATAGTATATCTCAGTTATGTGTATTTACATGGTCATAATTTATTATAGGCTCATATTTTTTATCTCATATTTTTGTGTCTTGAAATAAATTTTATCATCTCAAAATTAATGGCCACAGTGCATTGTACCTATAAGATATCATTAATTTTTATTAGTTTATGTAAGTATATCATGTTATATTTTTACATAAAAAATAATTAGTGTATGAATATCTTACTTAAAAACCATCTTTCCCCCTTTATTACATAGGTAGGTAACATCTCCACACATTTTATGATGTTATACACAATTAGGAAGCTCTTCATAGTCATGATCAAGATCCATTTGTGCCAATTGATGCTTGTTTCAAATACTTGGATGTTGTGTAAATTTTTTTAATACCTATATTGCATCATTTATAAAATTTTATCTATAATTAAAAGAAAAATTAAATATTATGTTAACATAGTTTTGGAAAGGCTTGATGTGGATCTTCATGTGGATTCCATGCATGGACAATCTTTCACTTTCATTCTTTTTTACAATATCTAGTTTCTAAAAATTGTATGTCACAATTTTATGTAGTATGCCACTATATGAGGATTGTCAATAATATTTTTCCTTGATTTTTTTAATATTCTTAGATATTTTTTGGTGGTGTTATTATCATTAGTGCATACAGATTAGGCCAATACATATTAGTTTCACTAAAAGTGAATAAAATTATCAATCTTCCAATCTGATGTATCTTATCACTTAACTTTACATGAATTTTTACCCAATAAGTTATTTTACCTCTTAATATGATAACAAAATACATAAAGCAATAATATGAATGTGAGTCGGGAATGTTATCCATATACACATGTAATTCATTAGTGGTGATTGGAATGTTTTGAAGACTTTTTTCATAAACACTACAGATGAATTTTATGCATGATGTCTCATAATAATGTTCATTGTGTAATATCTGAATGATGTGTGTCACCAAAAATAGTGATCCCTATATCAAATAAAATGTTTAACAAGTTCATGTAGATTTACAATTTTCATTTTTGGTTCTAGCCATTGTAATATTCCATTTAGAGATAATGTGGTGAACACCATATCAAGTAAACCTTAACTTACATACTCATTTATAACAAATGTAATAAATCCTAGCCAATCCAACAGATCTCCAATTTCTATATTAGGGTTATTTAACCAGACATGGATTAATTCTATCTCTCTCATAGCATTGGGCATTTGAAGGCCATTGAATTCATGTTATTTTTAATATTTCCTTCATCAATTTCTATCATTAGACCTTAAAACACATATTCATTCACATCTAAATCAAACTCCATAAGTACAAAGTTCAATTGGTCAAAGATATTTTTATCATAACTAGATGGCAATTAAGTAAGTGCATTTTCATCAATATGAGCATCTCTATATAAATTTTCATGTTCCATTTTATATTTTAGTGACTTATATACCCAATCTTATTTAACTATTAATTTCTTATTTCTTCCACATTGGTCTCTTCTTCAAACAATAATGATTAGCAAATCTTTTATTTGATGTGGTAAAGACTTATTAATTTATTTCACTTCTTATTTAAAACTAATCATATGCCTTTTATATTTATGTTGACTTCCAATTGTATGTGTGACTTGTAAGATTGGATTGACTCATGCTTTTAAAATCCCTTCTACTTTGGTTAAACATGCTTATTCTGGTGGCTATAGACTAGGTTTTGTATTGTTTGATGCTGAAAATCAACTATATCTTTTCTCTTGTTGACATTTGTGGAAAACTGGACGTTTAGGGAATCTTGAGATATTTATGTCGGGTAATTTTATTGACAAATAAAACACATTCTTATCAAATGCAATTTTTAAAAATGATAACTAAAAATCATTCAAAATGTATTTAAATCTACCTCAATATTTCCATTGTTATCATGTGTATTTAATATATTAGTTCCAACATCATCATCAATATAATATCTTTCTTTATTATATGGCGTGTCTAACACAAATTCAATGGTCATTAAATTAACTTCTTTAGAGTTAGCATCAACATTAACATTCCTTTTATGATGTGTTTGAAGTAATTCATGATTACATTATTGTAGTTTGTTTGTTTCTTCCTCTGTAAATTGATTCAAATGCATTTATCTTTGCATTATTCTTCCTTATCTCTACTGCCCATCTTGAGATGTTTTTATGGGATATGTCTTAATTTATTGGATGTGTTATCTCATTTCTGATTCTAGCTCTTCATTGAATTTTTTTTTGATAGTTTGCATGTCTTTCTCTTTTATTCTCATTACTTTGTTGTCTTTCATCATTCATCATTTGTTCACATTATTATCTATGAAATTGTCAATCAAATTATCTTATATATTCTCTTCATTTCTCTTTGGTTTAAATATACAATCATGGTGGAGCAATACCTATATTTTTATAGACATCAAACATTCACAATTTTGTAATTAATAATAATAATAATAATAATAATAATAATAACAACAACAACAACAACAACAACAACAACAACAACAACAACAACAACAACAATAATAATAATAATAATAAGGTTAATAAAAAGTAACAAATATTACATAAAAACTAAAAATTAATAAATATTCTGTTGTTGAATGACAACATTGATATTTCTCAACAACATGCCATCATTTAGTAACATGTTATCATCTAGTAGCATTGTCTTTGAATTATAGTTATTCTATGAAATGATAGTAATGATTTAATTTAGCATGATGTTGTTATTCAATGATAGCAATGTTGTCACTCAACATCATATAGTTGCCATTATTATATCTCGTTGATAAAAATATTAATACCATCAAATTACAACATGTTGCTAAAGGATTGCAAGCTATCAAATGAGGACATACTACCTAGGCTTGAAAGCATAGTTATATTTTAGTGGAATTGCTACTTTAGATAGCTATATTATCGATCCTATCGAGAAATAACATTATGAGTAATAAAGAGCAATCCAAACTCTAGTAAATAACAGCTTTTAAAAATATGTCATTTAATTTTATTGATTTGTCAATATTTTATCTAATTTTAAAGTATGTTGGCCCACCAAAATTAAAAGTGAACCCCCTAGACCATGAAACGCCATGGCTGACGCTATAGGTTATGTATCTTAGTATAATAATTTAAACTCCAATTACTTGATAAGAATGTTTTTTAGAAGGTAAATGGTGGTTTTAAACGTGACCATTGATGTCAATTTTTTAAATGAAAAACACACTACATATTACCAAGGAAATGATGAAATGTTTTTCTTTTATAATTTTTTTTTAAACATAGAAATGACCCTAGTTTTATAAGTAAAATTGAATGGATTTAGAGAGTCTAGCTATGAAGGAACTCAACATATACTTAGGAGTTTTAAAGATAATAAAAATTTATTGCTTTCCTTGTGAACAAACACAAACATTGAAAATTAAATAAAATTAACAAATTATATCAAAAAAATTGAAAATTATTATTTTTTGTCTATCATTTTGCTAAAAGAAACAAATGAGAATAAAATTTAGTATTATGAACAATAAAAATAATTGTATAACTTTATAATATTACATCCTTAGTGTGGATAATAATATTTAATAAATGTGTGATGGTAGAGGGTGCGATAAATCTAAAAAATGTATACATTTTATGTTCTTAACTTGAAATATTATCCACTCATAAAATTATATGTTTGGTAAAATTTAATATTGTATAATAATCTTGGTCATGTTTTAACTTATACCAGTGTATTTTCATAAATTTGTATTTTTAATAGAATTTAATTTGGTAGAATAATTTTGATGAAAATTTTAATATTTAATAGTTTATGTTTATAAACTTATTGTTTTATTAAATGTTAATATGGTTTAATAATGTTAGATGTGTGTTTTTTTTTGTTTTTTTTCAAATAAACAAATTTCTATCTATTTTGAATTTCAAATAGATTAAAAATAAATAAAAGTTAAAATTAAAAGTGAATGCACTTACTATATTACAACATAGAACTACTTTTTGGATGCTATTGTAGAACACCTCTCAGCATAATAATATTTATTACTTTATTATATATATCTAAAAATATTCATTAAATATTCTTTTGTTAATAAATTTTATGATTTTTTATCTATACTTATTACTTATTGACACACAAGAGGACTTAATTATTGAGTTTTTGAAATCTATAATGTTCTAAAATAGCAACTTTGACATAATATTAAAACCATATCTCTAAAAAGTATGAGTTATTGAAATTTTTTAGAATGGTCATTACATCTCCCCTTATTAAATGTCTTTATTTATTTTTCTCTCTATTTTTGATAATCTAAGGTAGCTTATATGGAACATACTAAAACACTACATAGAGTATGAACATTAAGATATATTCATATATTTTAGGTGATACCTTTTGTTCAAGCTGTATCCATTTTTTGTGGTCATTCATTATTATTTATTGTCATTTTTATCAATTAAAGAGCTAATAAGGGTCTAATAAAAAATAAATTTATATAAATATACAAGAATTATCATTTAAAAGACACAATAAAATATAGAGATTTAAGTTGTTTCTATTGCTATCTATTGATCATTTATAATTATTTTAGAGGAAAATAGGAAATTATTAAAGAATCAATTAAAGAACATAAATTAATGATAGAGATATTAGATTAAAAAAATTTATTCATCATTTTTTTTTTACATCCTTATTTTTTAAGATCTCGATAAATATCAAGATAATTTAACAATTTTATAGTTTAATATAGTCCCCAATACATATTGTTTCCCTTAAAATTTTAGGTATTATAATATCATCAATGATATAATAAGATTTATATTATTTATATTTTTAGAGATAAGGATGGGGAAAATAATCAATTTTTATGGAGATAAGAACATGAAAAACATAAAAGTCAATGTTTTCAAGTATATATATATATATATATATATATATATATATATATATATATATATATATATATATATATATATATATATATATATATATATATATATATATATATATATATATATATATATATATATATATATATATATATTTGGTCATTTTCTTGAAGGTAAAATATCATTAACTTTTTTGAGTTTTAGTTTTATTTGTTTCACATATTCTTATTGAGGATCAAGTTATAAAGTTATATTCTATATTTATTTTATTACTTCATTCAAATTTAGAATTTCATTAAAATAGTACTATATATGATGACATGTATTAGAGGTCATGGATAACACAATAGCAATATCTCCCTTATATTTTCCCCTCCTTTTTCTTTATTTCTCTCTTAGATTTTTTAAGGAAATTGGTTCAAAATGTGCACTGATTTTAATGATAATATATATTGTTAGTGAACATTCATGGGGTATTTTTAGTTTGTTTTCATTGATATATACACTTGTCTTTTATGGTGTTGTATGTTGTGTTTTTAGTAATTATTTTGTTTAATACTACACCAATAAATATTATTATTTTAATTCAATTTTAAATTTATAAAAAATAATTTTAAATTAATAAAAAGTAATTTTAATTTAAATGAATAGATAAAATAAACATAATTTATTTTTTAACACATAAATACATTAAAAAATTACAATATTTCAAGAATAAATCAAGTATTCCTCAATCTATTAATTGAAGAACATAAGTGCATGCTAGACACATTAATTTAATTATTGTTGATTATTGATATTTTATAATTTTAATATTGTTATTTTAAATGGTTTTTAAAAATATAAATATATTTAAACTATTTATTTTTATAAGATATGCCCAAAAAATTAATGCTTTACATAAGATTTTTGACATTGGTTCCTAATTAGCCAACAAGAATAATTATTTTTTTGAGGTGATTAGAGAGACGGATCAAGATACTAAGTCAGGTTTCTAGTTTAAAACCAATATGTAAAAATCAATTTATATTTTTTGGATAGTATGAATTTTTTCCATAATGGTATTAATTTATGCTACAAAATATCCAAAGCATAAGTACATGGTTCAAATTATACATAGTGTAAGTATATGTCCTTTATAATATTATACGACTGGTATCAATTTTATAGTTTACCTTAGAATAAAATAACCACAAGTTTACAGTTGATGAGAATTATTAAATTTAAATTCCCATTGAACAATACGTCACAGCCATTTTTTTTGACATTGGGAACAATGGTTTCAAAATGAGCTCAAAATTTCATCCTAAATGTTTATGACAAAGTACCTATGTTATTTATAGAGTTGAAAAGAAGGTTCCATATTACACTTTGAGACCTCTCTCTTTATTCATTAAAGTTCAAGTTCATATAAAAAACCTTGCAATAATTCATGTTTACTACCCCTCATGTTGGGCCCCCTCAAAAGATACATATAAGAATCCATAAAATGTTCTTAGAGACTTTACTTGAACTGATACTAAGAACACTAAAGGCTATCTTAGGGTTTATTGGGACATGTGTTTCATTTCTAATGAGTAAGGAGGAATAGTAACCATTGATGTCAACAAAAAAAATTAATTCCCTTTGTGCTATGTGGGTGGTTAATGATTACTTGATGGTAATAAAGAATATAAAATCCATCTAAATAATACATTTAGATACATAAACCTTATGGAAATAATAGTTGGGAAAAAGTTGGTTTACATGCTTTGTTGATTACTACTACTCCCACCAGGATAAAAGGTTCTTTTTTTTCTAAGAGCATTGGCAAAGGATGTGAGCTATCTTTTTTTTTTGAAATTTGGTCAAGGGTGAAATACAAGAAAAAATTATATATGTTGAAACAATATACATAAGATAAAGTATTTGGATGAGGAGCTCAATGATATCTCCAAGGAACAATATGTATAAAATAAAGAACATCATGATGCATAGTTCTTATAAATATTTTTTGAATAACATGCACTTCAGGAGGTAAGATATGTAATGTAAATATTGATGATTGTAATTTTTAAAATATGGTTTATTTATAAATGGTATAATAAATAGGACTGTAATTTTGAAATCTTATCTATTCTTATCCTACTTCATGGTTTAAGAAAAGAAATGAGTTACATTAGATAAAATGGGTTTAATAAAGTTTTATATATGGAAAATTTAATGATATTGAGTATAATGTGATGTTATTCTAATGGATACATGCCATACATTGTTGGTAAGTCCATAAAAATATGATAGAAAGACAATTCATGATGAAGCAAATAATACATATACTTTTGGAAAGATGGTACAAAGGTAGATTATATACCTCTCAAATAAGAAGGGTATGCAAAACATATGTTGTCCATAATAGAATTTATCAAATTCTTGAATATTATAGGTGTTTATTATATATTAATATAAAATAAATAATATACAAAAGTTTTTTAAATACCAACATAAGTAACGAAAGTGTTGAATAAATATGGATATGTTACACTTGATGAGTTACAAGATGGTTTTCCACTAAAGGGAGATATTCATAATCATATTTATTTTATTCTAGAATTAGCTCTACCCAATGGATCATAAAATATAATGGTTTTAATAGAATATGCAAAAGAAAATAAAAAATTTATTGAACTAGTGCAAATAGGTGTAGTAAGGGAGATCATGAGTCCATTTGCAACACTAAAATTTCTAACTGAAAATAAATATGTAACATGAATGGAGTCTGTAGATAGTAGATGAATCAATAAAATAACTATCAGATGTAGATTTTATATACCTCATTTCAACGATATGATTTATATTATTTAAGGAGAAACATACTTTACTATGATTGATTTAAGGATTGGATATTATCAGATTCAGATTCATGAAAGAGATAAATGTAAAATAGAAATCAAGACTATGGATAACATATATGAATCGATGGTTACACAATTCAATTTTTTAATATACCCAACACATTTATAAGGTTGATGAACATATTTTTATGATATTACATTGGTAAGTTTTTTTTATTTTATTTTAATAATATTTTTATATTAAATAAGAGAAAAGATGATTATTTAAGACATTTTAGAATATAACTAGAACTATTAAAAAAGGATAATCTTTATGGAAATTTAAAGAAGTGCAAGTTTGTACAGAATGGTTTGGTACTTTTAGTATTTTTTATTTCATTCAATGGTGGAAGAATGGCATAAGAATAGGTAAAGGTAATTTTTGAGTGGCATTGTATAAAGAGTATCACATAGGTAATATGTTTTCATGGTTTAAAAAAAATTTAAGTAATTTTCATAAAGATATTTAGTATTATTGTTCCACCAATAACATATTGCATGAGATAAAAATAATTTTAGTGGACAAGGGAAACAACATAAAGCTTTGAGTTATTGAAAAATCAGATTATATAAATACCTATTTTAACATTGCATGACTTTTAGATTTTTTCAGGTAGATTATGATGCTTCACATGTGGGTATTGGTGATGTGCTAAGTCAAAAAGGAAGACGAAAAACATATTTCAATGATAAATTGAATGAGGTAAGAAATAATTATTCTACTTATGATGTTTAATTTTAATGTATTTTATAATCAATAAGGCATTGAAGGTATTACCTAGTGCT
This sequence comes from Torreya grandis, assembly GCA_037957365.1. Classification (NCBI taxonomy): domain Eukaryota; kingdom Viridiplantae; phylum Streptophyta; class Pinopsida; order Cupressales; family Taxaceae; genus Torreya; species Torreya grandis. Next base: position 508,903 of record JARHVA010005877.1, read on the forward strand.
TGAGGAGTTTATTCTATTTATAGATCATCAGGCTTTGAATCTTGTCAACACTCAAAAGAAGTTAAATAGTAGGAAAAGAAAGTGAGTGTCTTTCTTGTGGAAATATAATTCTTTTTTTTGAAACATAAATAAAGAAAGTGTAATTAGTGAGATGATGATTTGAGCCAGACATTGACACTCTTGACTACTATGGTGAGTAAAATATTTAAATTTGAAGATGTTAAGGAATTATATGATACTAATTTTGGTAATATAATTGAGCTATGAATGAAACTATTAACATGTGATAAAATTAATATTAAAGATGAATACATTAAAAATTAGGTTATCTATTCAAGGGAAAGAAATTATGTAATATAATTAGGTCTCTCAGAGATAATATTATAAGATAATTTCACAATGGTAGTTTATGTGGACATTTTGGTAAGACTAAGATAATATATTTGCTTGAGGAGATTTTTTTTGGCCAAAAATAAAGAGAAATGTGGCAAGGTATGTTTTAAAAAGTATGATATGTCATGTGGATACATGAAATACATAATATTTAGTGTTGTACATGTCATTACCAGTTCCAAAAGGAACGATGACATATTTGATTAGGAAACTTGTAATGGGATTGCTAAAGATACAAAGAGGTAATGATTAATTTTTTATTTTTAGACATTTTTTATAAGATGGTTCACTTTATTACATTTAAAAAATTTGAATAGTGCCATTAGAGTAATATAACTATTTTTCAAGGGTGTTATGATATTGCATGGTATTCATGAAATTATTATGTCAAATAGGGACACAAAGTTTCTAATTCCTTTTTGGATGACTCCATGGAAAAAAATAAGGAATTAATCTCCAATTTAGTAGTTCATACCACCCAAAAAAATAATGGAGAAATAAATGTAGTAAATAAGAGATTGGAAATTTTGTTGAGATGAATAGTTCGAGGAGGCCCAAGTAATTGGAGTTGGATTTAATACAAGTTGATCTTGTCTAAAATGGTTCAATGATTAAATCAACATAAGAATCATAATTTTATTTTATCTATGCCATAAATCCTATGATTATTTTAAATTTGGTGAATTTAGAAATTTTAAAATGAGTTAGTGATGATGTAAAAACATTTCTAGAGAACATATAACATTTGAAAGTATAATTAAGAAGAAAGCTAGAGGAAAATAATGAAAATTGTAAATCAACAATAGATTTATAAATAAGGTTAATGTTTATTTTTAATAAGGAGATATGTTGATGATGCATTTTAGAAAAGAAATATTATCTAAACAAATATAAAGTAATTCTAAGTACAAGAAAATTGGTCCCTATAAAAATTTTGTATAAAATCAATGACAATGTTTGTGATATGAGTTTACCACATAATTTTTAAACATCTTAGTATTTAATTTTTTATATTTATATAATTTTAATTGAGAATATGATGAAGGGAAAAATATATTTAAATATATTGGAAGCAACATGTATTAATGAATAAGAAAGAAAAAATAATATAGATTCTAGATAAAAAGACATTTAACACAATTTAATGAAGTTATAATATGTATTTGGTATAAAGGGAATAAATACAACATGAAGACAACATTTGAATTTCAGAATGGGAGAAGAATAAATTACATGGTTTCAATCATGTCAACATATATGAGTTGAGTTGTTTTTAACAAGAGAAGAATGATGTATAAACTTATCTTATACAGGACATAACTTTTTGCTTGTTAACTTGATAGAGCTCTCCTTTACATTAAAATGAAGATAAAGGAAATATGTATTTATTCATAATTGACTTGACTAGTTATATCCATTTATAACATGTCTTTAGAGGCATACGATATTATCTAAGTGTTCAAAATTGTATTTTTAGTCATACTAAAAATAGAGAAAATCAAATAACTATATAACAAAATGTGAACATGGGTTGAAATTCATCTAACATCAAGACTTTAGTATTTAGAGGATATTTTAAAAAATTTAGACCCATTGAAACTTGCATAAAAAAATGTTATAAAAAGTAAGTTGTTATTTAAAACACGGGCAATTAACTCTATATAATTTTTATTTATTTATTTAAATTTTACATGTCAACTACAATGTTGAGATAAAATAAATTTAAATAATTATATGTAATTTTTAATCCATTCAAGGTGAATCATCTATGGTTTTATAAAATTTTGATGCATATTAATTTTTTTTTCTTTCTAATTTATAAATATATAAAAAATCAGTTTTTTATTTATAAAAAATGTTTTTGAAATAAATAAATAAAATATATAAAAAACATATTGAGTATTTACAATAATTATAAAATAATTCAAATAATTATTAATATATTCAATAAAACATATAAATATATATTAGATAAATTAACTTGAATGTTATTAATTCTTTTTAATATATTTTTAATATTATTATTATTTAATATCTAAAAAATCTAATAAAAATTATATTATTTATTAGCTTAAGATATGACTCAAAATAAATACTATTTTATTTTAAGTCTTCAATATTACTTACGAATTAAGACAGATAGAATAATTTCTTCTAAAGAAAAAACTAGTTCCCTCTCTTTCAATTAAAAAAATTATAAAATAATGTCACTAATTTTCTTCAACTTATAATTTATATGTATTTATAATTTATATGTATGTAGTGATAATTAATAGTCAAAACTATGCAAACCATAAACATATGGTCCAAAGTATACATAATGTATATTTATTCGATTACATATTTTTAAGTATGGATATCTATTCGATTCATTTCTTTACAAAAATAAAACAATGGATTATGCAACTAAATTATAAAATGCCAATTATTCATGTGACTAATATGTTATATAATTCATCTATATAATAAATGATTAGTATTATTAATTTATTATTAGTAATTATGTTTATTATAGATGTTCACTGTTACATTCATCTAAATAATAAATAATTAATCGATCGACTCAATATAAACTCTCTAATTCATTGCAATATTTGTGTAGAATAATATTGGAAATCTTTTATATTTGATTTATTCTCTTACATAAATTAAATTTATTATATTATTTTTATTATAAAAATATATAAATTAAATATAAAAATTACATATGCATTCATCACAATTGTAATTAGTATCTCTTTTCTTATAATCTAATATTTTGAGAACAGATAAAACAAAATATAATACATATTAGATCATTTATGATCCAAAGTGTTAATTTAATAGTTTGTTTTGTTTTTAGTTATTCAGGTTATTTTCCTCGCTAGTTGGTTTTATAACCAAATTGTTCTTCCGCAAGCCTTTATAGCTTGCCTTTTGTACAAAAATAAAACTGAGCTTGAATTTTAAATATATTTTTGGATTACTCCTTCCACGAGAGGCATGTACAGTGGTATCAGGTCCACGGAAACATTTGTGAAACAGAAAAATATTGAAAGAATTTGAGATTGCCAAAAGATTCAACATATCTGCCAAAATCTTAAGCACATATTACAGTGGAATGCATAATTTTTTTATAAAAAGACCGTACACACTTTGTGTGGCGACGAAATTTTGAAGAACTTTTAACAAATCGAAAGGACAAGGAAACCACCAGCAACGAATGTGATAGAATGTGTAAGATAATATTACTGGGAAAGATAAACTCTATACTGAGTAACAAAGTGGGTTTATATATTGAAATATAGAAGAGAAGACAAAAGTTTGTGGACATCAACGTTTTCTTCTCAGAAGTGCGTGGTTTGCATCAGCAAAAAGGGAGGATTGCATGTCTTTGGGCGGTGAAGAATCTGTTGCTTTTTTTCTTCAATATTATTGCCCCCACGTTCAGGGCTTTAGCCGTTGAGAGAGTTTTTAATAAATGATATGAACGATCTGCATACAGTAAATCGAAAATCCCATGCAGGGCATTGAAGGAGGACCATACCGGCGGTGATATGGCGTTGAAACTTTAGCATTGAATTCTTTTGATTTTTAGATATAATTTTCTACTTATAAATTCAATGCAATCTAGTGATCTTTGGCTTGCACAAATTGCAGTTGAACGGCATAGGGGAGCAGGGTTGATTTGAAATTTAATTGATTTGTTTTATTTTGTGGGTTCCACAATTCAAAGGAAGAAGATGAGTAAAATATCTGTGGTGAAATTTTTTTCTCATTCATATTTTTTATACTTTTCCAACTGCCAACTACAAATATAATTAAATGTCCCTTTATTCTATGCCATATGTCGTTGATGACAAGATGGTTATTTAAAAAAAATTAGTCACTTTAAAAAAAATCAGGGTTTCAAACTAATTGAGATTATTTTGTAAAGGCAGTTATAAGTGATGAAAATAATTCAAAATAGATTTTTTTTTTTTATTATTATTAATTTTTTTTTTTTTTTTTTTTGAGAAAAGATATTGTGACGAAATGAAATTTTAAATAATGGGGAAATAGGGATGTAATAGGTGTTATAAAGTGTAATTTTTTACAAGTTTCAAGTATTTTTATATTCAGAAATTATTTTTTAAGCTAAAGACAAAACCTCAAAATAGTATTCTTTTGTCTTATTTTTTCACGCCATGACGAAAATTGTGAGTTTGATTTCCAAAAATGGTAAATTAACTCTTAAAAATTATAAAGAATGGTCAATGAATATGAAAAATACATTAATATTCAATGCCCTATCGGAGGTACTTGAAAAGCAACATACACTACCCAGCAATCCCATAAAACTTGTAGAATTTTAAAAACGTGACAAGCGTGCCCTTGCTTTACTGAAATCAACTTGTAGTGAACAAGTCATAATTCACATAAAGGAAATCATGTCTAAAGCTTGGAAAGCATGGAAAGCTTTAAAATGTTTGTATGATAAACAACCTGCTTAAAGGAAAATTGAACTTCTTATATAGTTGCTCAACATTAAACTAACAGACAATGAAGATGTTTCAAAATATGTATCATGAATTATGAATTTGAAACAAGAATATGACACTACTGATAGGAAAATTGATGATGAAATGATCATTTCTATTGTTTTGAATGGTGTTCGCCCTAGCTACAGGGTTTTATATCCATTGCAAAGAAACACTTTTATTTTTATTTTCAGACGTCTTTTATATCCATATGGAATTGATATCACTTTCATTTCCATATGGAATTTATGTCATTTTCATGTTGTTTCACCTTTCTTAGCTAGGATATAGATTCTACTTTTAAAAAAGTGAAAATAGAATATATATTTATTTTTAAAATAAGAATAGATATTTATAGAATTTTTTTTAAGTATTATAAGAAATCGTTGAAATATATACAAAATATTTGTATTTTTATTTTTGTTTTAATGATAAATATATAATGTATTTTAATGATAAGTAAATATATATCTAAATCAATAAGTTTTTAGGTTAAGTAATAATAATTAAAGGGAATTTACGCTGTCAAAATGATTTAAAATATAATTATAGTTTTAATTATTTAATTCTTTATAATAAATATTTATAAATATTTATTACTTTGGTTAATAGATATAAATAATCATTATCCTAACAAAATAAAATACAATCTTTTCAATAGAATACCTTTTCTGATAATAAAATCTATTTAAAAATAAAATTGAATCCAATATTATGAAACAATTATTATATTTGCATATATCTACAATGCAATGGACATTTGAAAGCCAATAAACAATTACATTTCATTTAAATCCCCCTTTAAATAATGTATAAAGCATAAACAAATTAGTATTTTCTAGATATTGTATTCTTGTTTATGTCATGGTTGTCATTATAACATCTATATTAAGAAAGAAAATATATTCCTAAAGGATGAATAGATGATGTTGTAATTAAAAAAATACAAGTATGTATATATGTATATGTATATGTGTGTGTGTATGTGTGTATGTATGTGTGTATATATGTGTGTGTGTGTGTCTATATATATATATATATATATATATATATATATATATATATATATATATATATATATATCATGGTTGTCATTATAACATCTATATTAAGAAAGAAAATATATTCCTAAAGGATGAATAGATGATGTTGTAATAACAAAAATATAAGTATATATATATATAATTTTAAATTGTATAATTATTATAAAATATTATTTAATGATAAATAGATAATATTGTAATAAATAAAATATAAGTCTCTTTTTAAATATAAAATATAAATCTATTATCAATATAGTTATTAATTTTTTTATGCTAAAATAATATAATATATTTTTGTTATAACTATTTAATTTTATTAAATAATAATATTTTAATTTATATAAAAATATTTGTGTATTTGATTTTTAGATTCTCACACATCCAAATCAAAAGATAAATAAAATATAAAGAAGATTTTATACTAATTTTGTGATTAAAGTTTTAAAAATCTTTATATTTACCAATAAAATTTAAATTAAAAGATAAATAACTATTAGAGATATCTTAAATATATCTTTATAAAAGATGTCCAGAGATATTAATATCAAAGCATATATATTGGGATTGTGAGATACGTTAGATAAGTACCTATAGATTAATATCTCTCAAAGTCTTTTAGATAAATGTATTTAAGATATCATTGGTAGTAGCATTCATAGGTTGGCATGCAGAATTGAGACTAAATATCAATTAATATGAAATTTCATGTTCATCCAAATAATAAATATATATTACATTAAATGATAATTATTGAATCATTTAATATTTATGAAATTATAGAATATAGATCACATTAAGAAATCTATATACATATGAAATATATAATGATGAATTCACACTAAATATCAATTAATACAATATATATGTCACATTAAATGATAATTAATGAAGCATTTAAAATTATCCATACAAGTAATATACATCACATTAAATTCAAATTAAACAAAACAATACTTTATATACATCAATATCTGAAAATGAGTATAATATATATGAAAGAAAAAATTGTTATGGAAAGATATTAAATTTATGTAACATCATTATACTTCCAAGGATTTGATTATCTCTTTTTCAATTTTCCATTTGGAAATTTGTTTTCCTATTTTCAACTTTTCATATTGATCATATGAAAATGGAGACAAAATTTAGAGACCTTCCAAACATTTTACACGTGAGATCACCAATAATCTTAATCTTTGTATTTCTTTATGCCCTATATCAATTGTTAATTTAGAAAGAGTCAACTCTTGTTATTTGTGTATTGATAATACCAAAGCCAATATTTATTGTAGTTATCATGTTTATCCCATTTGTAAATGTGTAATTGGAATTATATGCAGAGTTACATATATAAATGACATTCGAGTGTAACTGTCAAATTCCACCATAACATATGTAAGCGGTTTTGGTGGGGCACTTCCAAGTTTGTATATTATACATTGAATATATCTTAGATATCCATTTGAAAGTATTACTTATATCCATAGGTTTTAGGTTAACTTCACCCTTTCACACTTATCAATTAATAACTCCACATCCAATTCATCATTTTGACCTCTTGATGGACTGATACTACCATTTTTGGTTGCAATGTTCCATGAAATTATTTGTTTTAATGATTACAATTCATTCTATTATGGTTTTTCATATTATCCTTATTTTAAATAAATGAATAACAATGTCAAAATATTTCCTGATGCTTAGATGTAATGCACTATTGGTTATTGACATTAATAATTTCTAGTCATCAATAGTTGGATGTGCATCTCTAAGGTTTGTGAGCAATTGACAATACCTTTATTCATCCTTGTTTTCTCCTTCTTATTTAAATACATCATCCATAGTAACAATTTCTTTGAATTATTTCCATAATATATTCTTTTGTGTCTATTACTATTATATGGTGATTTATCACTCACAAGAGGTAGTTGGCTCAAATCTCCTACTAATATGATTGTTCTACCGCCAAACCTCATGTTTGAATTTTCAAGAAATGTTTGATGAAGTCTTCCATCTATGTTTTGAAAAATTTTTCTCCAATAAAGCTCATTATATCAATCAATATGTATTTTATATATCAAATTTCTTCTTAGAAACTAATGAGTCTTGTTCCTTGTAATTTGGTAGAATATGGCATTGGTATTTGTAGTGTTGCACGGGTATTGTAGTAAAACATGAGAATAATCTCACTATATTTGACATATTTTTATCCTCTCATTTAATTTCTCACCTTCGATTCATATTATATGACCATGATTTAGGTGTCTCAATAAGTTAAAAACATTCCATTGCATAGGGTATGTTTATGTATCCATCAATGAAATATTTTAAGTGTTTGTCATTTTTTTGTTTGTAATTTCTGTGACTAGGTTTAACACCTCACATGAAACACTCAAAGTGAAAAATAGTCTAGTGATTTCTACCAATGGAAGATCCAACAACATATGATATGTTTCTTGTGCCCCAATGTCTCTTTGAACAAGTGTTTTCGTTAGGATTATTTTATAAGCTCTAGTTGCTAATTCATCATGATTTTCAATGTTTGTAATTTGCATTAATATTTGGCATTATATTTCAGAACTCTTCTCAAATTTTGTTGTATATTTGACAATGTAATTGATTACAACATGTTTTTAAAGCATGGGTTGCCAATCCACATTTATTCTCAATAATTATAGTATATCTTAGTTATGTGTATTTACATGGTCATAATTTATTATAGGCTCATATTTTTTATCTCATATTTTTGTGTCTTGAAATAAATTTTATCATCTCAAACTTAATGGCCACAATGCATTATACCTATAAAATATCATTAATTTTTATTAGTTTATGTAAGTATATCATGTTATATTTTTACATAAAAAATAATTAGTGTATGAATATCTTACTTAAAAACCATCTTTCCCCCTTTATTACATAGGTAGGAAACATCTCCACACATTTTATGATGTTATACACAATTAGGCAGCTCTTCATAGTCATGATCAAGATCCATTTGTGCCAATTGATGCTTATTTCAAATACTTGGATGTTGTGTAAAATTACTTAATACCTATATTACATCATATATAATTTTTTATCTATAATTAAAAGATAACTTAAATATTATGTTAACATAGTTTTGGAAAGGATTGATGTGGATCTCCATGTGGATTCCATGCATGGACAATAGATTTAAATATTTTTTGAGAATTTTGTAGATCATGATTATTTTTTCAGTAAAGGTTCTCCATGTTTGGTGTTCTCTCTAACCTTATGAACCATGCACATGTGGTGAACCTATATATTTCCAATCACATCTAAACTAATAATATTTCACTTTCATTCTTTTTTGCAGTATCTAGTTTTTGAAAATTGTATGCCACAATTATATTTAGTATGCCACTATATGAGGATTGTCAATAATATTTTTCCATGAATTTTTTAATATTATTAGATATTTTTTGGTGGTGTTCCTATCATTAGTGCATATAGATTAGGCCAATACATATCAGTTGCACTAAAAGTGAATAAAATTATCAGTTTTTCAATCTGATGTATCTTATCACTTAAATTTACATGAATTTTTACCTGGTAATTTAATTTACCAGTTATTGTGATAACAAAATACATAAAACAATCATATAAATGTGAGTGGGGAATGTTATCCATATACACATGTAATCCATTAGTGGTGATTGGAATGTTTTGAAGACTCTTTTTCATAAACACTACAGATGAATTTTGTGCATGATGTCTCATAATAATGTTCATCGTGTAATATCTAAATCATGTGTCTCATCAAAAATAGTGATCCCTATATCAAATCATATGTTTAACAAGTTCATGTAGATTTACAATTTTCATTTTTGGTTCTAGCCATTGTAATATTCCATTTAGAGATAATTTGGTGAACACCATATCAACTAACCCTTAAATTACTTACTCATTTATATTAGATGTACTAAATCCTAGCCAATCCAACAGATCTCCAATTTCTATATTAGGGTTATTTAACCATACATGGATTAATTCTATCACTCTCATAGCATTGGGCATTTGAAGGCCATTGAATTCATGTTATTTATAATATTTCCTTCATCAATTTCTATCATTAGACCCTAAAACGCATATTCATTCACATCTAAATCAAACTCCATAAGTACAAAGTTCAATTGGTCAAAGATATTTTTATCGTAACTAAATGGCAATTCAGTAAGTGCATTTTCATCAATATGAACATCTCTATATAAATTTTCATTTTATATTTTAGTGACTTATATACCCAATATTTATTAACTATTAATTTTTTATTTCTTTCACATTGGTCTCTTCTTCAAACAATAATGATTAGCAATTTTTTTATTTGATGTGGTAAAGACTTATTAATTTATTTCACTTCTCATTTAAAACTAATCATATGTCTTTTATATTTATATTGACTTCCAATTGTATGTGTGACTTGTAAGATTGGATTGACTCATGCTTTTAAAATCCCTTCTACTTTGGTTAAACATGCTTATTCTGGTGGCTATAAACTAGGATTTGTATTGTTTGATGCTGAAAATCAACTATATCTTTTCTCTTGTTGACATTTGTGGAAAACTGGACCTTTAGGGAATCTTGAGATATTTATGTCAGGTAATTTTATTGACAAATAAAACACATTCTTATCAAATGCAATTTTTTAAAATGATAACTAAAAATCATTTGAAATGTATTTAAATCTACCTATATATTTCCATTGTTATCATGTGTATTTTATATATTAGTTCCAACATCATCATCAATATAATATCTTTCTTTATTATATGGCATGTCCAACACAAATTCAATGGTCATGAAATTCACTTCCTTAGAGTTAGCATCAACATTAACATTCCTTTTAAGATGTGTTTGAAGTAATTCACGATTACATTATTGTAGTTTGTTTCTTTCTTCCTCTGTAAATTGATTCAAAGGCATTTATCTTTGCATTATTCTTCCTTATCTCTACTGACCATCTTGAGATTTTTTTATGTCATATGTTTTAATTTATTGGATGTGTTATCTCATTTCTGATTCTAGCTCTTCATTGAAATTTTTCATGATAATTTGCATGTCTTTCTCTTTTATTTTCACTAATTTATTGTCTTTGATCATTTATCATTTGTTCACATTATTATCTATGAAATTGTCAATCATATTATCTTATATATTCTCTTCATTTCTCTTTGGTTTAAATATTCAATCATGGTGGAGAAATACCTATATTTTTATAGACATCAAACATTCACAATTTAATAATAATAATAATAATAATAATAATAATAATAATAATAATAATAATAATAATAATAATAATAATAATAATAATAATAATAATAATAATAATAAGTAACAAATATTACATAAAAACTAAAAATTAATAAATATTATGTTGTTGAATGACAACATTGATATTTCTTGACAACATGCCATCATTTAGTAACATGTTATAATCTAGTAGCATTGTCTTTGAATGATAGTTATGCTATGAAATGATAGTAATGATTTAATTTAGTACCATGTTATTATTCAATGATAATAATGTTGTCACTCAACATCATATAGTTGCCATTATTATATTGTCATTGTTATATCTCGTTGATAACAATATTAATACCATCAAATTACAACATGTTGCTAAAGGATGGCAAGCTATCAAATGATGACATAATACCAAGGATTGAAAGCATAGTTATATTTTAGTGGAATTGCTACTTTAGATATCTATATTATCGATCCTACCGAGAAATAACATTATGAATAAAAAAGAGCAATCCAAACAATATTAAATAACAACTTTTGAAAATATGTCACATCTTTTTTAAATAATGTCATTTGATTTTATTGATTTGTCAATATATTATATAATTTTGAAGTACGTTGGCCCACCAAAATTAAAAGTGAACCACCCAGACCATGACACTCCATGGCTAACACTATAGGTTATGTATCTTACTATAATAATTTAAACTCCAATTACTCAATAAGAATGTTTTTTAGAAGGTAAATGGTGGTTTTAAACGTGACCATTGATGTCAATTTTTTAAATGAAAAACACACTACATATTACCAAAGAAATGATGAAATGTTTTTCTTTTATATATATATTTTTTAAACATAGAAATGACCCTAGTTTTATAATTAAAATTGAATAGATTTAGAGAGTCTAGCTATTAAGGAACTTAACATATACTTAGGAGTTTTAAATATAATAAAAATTTATTGCTTTCCTTGCGAACAAACACAAACATTGAAAATTAAATAAAACTAACAAATTATATCAAAAAAATTGAAAATTATTATTATTTGTCTATCATTTTGCTAAAAGAAACAAATGAGAATAAAATTTAGTATTATGAACAATAAAAATAATTTTATAACTTTATATTTTTACATCCTTAGTGTGGATAATAATATTTGATAAATGTGTGATGGTAGAGGGTGTAATAAATCTAAAAATTGTATACATTTTATCTTCTTAACTTGAAATATTATCCACTCATAAAATTATATGTTTGGTAAAATTTAATATTGTATAATAATCTTGGTCATGTTTTAGCTTATACCAGTGTATTTTCATAAATTTGTATTTTTAATAGAATTTAATTTGGTAGAATAATTTTGATGAAAATTTTAATATTTAAAAGTTTATGTTTATAAAATTATAGTTTTATTAAAATTTAATATGGTATAATAATGTTGGATGTTTTTTTTTTTTTTTTTTCAAATAAAACAATTTCTAAGTATATTGACTTTCAAATAGATTAAAAAAAATTAAAGTTGAAATTAAAAGTGAATGGACTTACTATATTACAACATAGAACTACTTTTTGGATGCTATTGTAGAACACTTCTCAGCATAATAATATTTATTACTTTATTATATATATCTAAAACTATTCTTTAAATATTCTTTTGTTAATAAATTGTATGATTTTTTATCTATACTTATTACTTATTGACACACATGAGGACTTATTTATTGAGTTTTTGAAATCTATAATGTTCTAAAATAGTGACTTTGACATAATATTACAATCATATGTTGAAATTATTTTAAAACCATATCTCTAAAAAGTATGAGTTATTGAATTTTTTTAGAATAATCATTATGTCTCCCCTTATTAAATGTCTTTATTTATTTTTCTCTCTATTTTTAATAATCTAAGGTAGCTTATATGGAACATACTAAAACACTACATAGAGTATGAACGTTAAGATATATTCATATATTTTAGGTGATACCTTTTGTTCAATCTGTATCCATTTTTTGTGGTCATTTATTATTATTTATTGTCATTTTTATCAATTAAAGAGCCAATAAGGGTCTAATAAAAATAAATGTATAATAAATATACAAGAATTATCATTTAAAAGACATAATAAAATATAGAGATTTAAGTTTTTTCTATTGCTATCTATTGATCATTTATAATTATTTTAGAGGAAAATAGGAAATTATTAAAGAACCAATTAAAGAACATAAATTAATGATAGATACATTAGATTAAAAAATTTATTCATCATTTTTTTTTTCCATTCTTATTTTTTAAGATCTTGATAAATATCAAGATAATTTAACAATTTTATAGTTTAATATAGTCCCTAAAACATATTGTTTCCCTTAAAATTTTAGGTATTATAATATCATCAATGATATAATAAGATTTATATTATTTTTATTTTTAGAGATAAGGATTTGGAAAATAATCAATTTTTATGGAGATAAGAACATGAAAAACATAAAAGTCAATGTTTTCAAGTATATATATATTTTTTGGTCATTTTCTTGAAGGTAAAATATCATTAACTTTTTTGAGTTTTAGTTTTATTTGTTTCACATATTCTTATTGAGGATCAAGTTATAAAGTTATATTCTATATTTATTTTATTACTTCATTCAAAATTAGAATTTCATTATAATAGTACTATATATGATGACATGGATTAGAGGTCATGGATAACACAATAGCAATATCTCCCTTATATTTTCCCCTCCTTTCTCTTATTTCTCTCTTAGATTTTTTTTGGAACTTGGTTCAAAATGTGCACTGATTTTAATGATAATATATATTGATAGTGAACATTAATGGGGTATTTTTATTTTGTTTTCATTGATATATACACTTGTCTTTTATGGTGTTGTATGTTGTGTTTTTAGTAATTATTTTGTTTAATACTACACTAATAAATACTATTATTTTAATTCAATTTTAAATTAGTAAAAATTAATTTTAAATTAATACAAAGTAATTTTAAATTAAATGAATACATAAAATAAACATAATTTTTTTTTAACACATAAATACATTAAAAAAATTACAATATTTCTAGAATAAATCAAGTATTCCTCAATCTATTAATTGAAGAACATAAGTGCATGCTAGACACACTAATTTAATTATTGTTGATTATTGATATTTTATAATTTTAATATTGTTATTTGAAATGGTTTTTAAAAATATAAATATATTTGAACTATTTATTTTTATAAGATATGCCCAAAAAATTAATGTTTTACATAAGATTTTTGACATTGGTTCCTAATTAGCCAACAAGAATAATTATTTTTTTGAGGTGATTAGAGAGACGGATCAAGATACTAAGTCAGGTTTTTAGTATAAAACCAATATTTCAAAATCAATTTATATTTTTTGGATGGTATGCATTTTTTCCATAATGGTATTAATATATGCTACAAAATATCCAAAGCATAAGTACATGGTTCAAATTATACATAGTGTAAATATATGTCCTTTATAATATTATATGACTGGTATCAATTTTATAGTTTACCATAGAATAAAATAACCACAAGTTTACAGTTGATGAGATTGATTAAATTTAAATTCCCATTGAACAATCCGTCACAACCATTTTTTTTGACATTGGGAACAATGGTTTCAAAATGAGATCAAAATTTCATCCTAAATGTTTATGACAAAGTACTTATTTTAATAATCCTTCTCATCCTAGTATTTATTTTAAATTATATTCATTTAATAAAGTTTGTATATGGTATGAAAATTGGCATTTCTTTTTTTACTATGTTTTTCATATCCCATAAGAGGACTCACCCAATGCCTAAAATAGGTAACACAAAACTCTTGGGTTTTCACGGTACTATTTTTGTAACATTACAAAGTTTTTATTTTATTTTATCATTTACATATATATGTTAGGTCTATGCCCTCCTTTATAGGTTAAGTTGTTAGTTCTTACATAATACCCTCATTATTGTTCTCCCTGAGTTCAACACTTCAAAATTATCTAAACAAACCTCCTTTAAGGTCCCTATCATGGTTAGGATTACACATGTTTTATTCCTTTATGCTATTTCCTTGCAGATGTTTAGTGACTTATCATGATTTTTATAATTTCTAGTTTTCACACCATGATAAGTGTGTTATCTTCAAGGTTTTTTGATAAAGGACTTAAAATATTCCATTGATATTCAAGTAGGTATGAAAATATTATCACAAAAGGTTACATACTTAAATATCACAAACACATTATTTAAATGTTAGGCATCAAATCATAAGATTCATTTTTATCATCTTATGGTTCACTCAAATCCATCTACAGAGTACACACCACATCAAAACTAAAAGGTGGCTCAAATAATAATGTTTTGAATATGAATTGTAAGGACACCTCTATTCACTTGGTTACTGAACTCCACCAAGAGTAAAAGAGGGATAAATCTAATCCTCATCACCTTAGTCATTCTTAATCTCACACTTATCTCATGGCCTCTTAGAACCAAGTTCATAAATTATACTTATTATGTTTAACTTATTCTCATGTTAAGAAACCCTATATAATTAGTTACACTCCGTATATTTTCACAATATATCTAACATAAATGAAAATTCTTCTTGATAAGTTAATGGGTTTAAATTTTCTTCATTTTTCTTAAGGATTTTTTTAAAAACCATAATTAATTATTAAGGAACCATTTCACACCAATTGGTCAAAAACAATATATAGAGGACGGATGAGGATAATTAGTCATGGAGAATTAATCTAAATTAATTTAATCTCATGGAATTTTTGAGGTCTCACAAAGCTCTCTCCAAAATTATCTATCTGTATTGTTTATCAACAGTTGGGTGTTCTCCATTTAGTGTTTTACAAAAAGTTACGATTTTATTTCTTAGTCTAAAATCTTCTCTATTTAATATATGTTCTTATGCATATCGAGGTTAAAATCCACATGAATATGGACATGGAAACTCTAATATTTTATTTTCAACAAAATTTGTCACCAATATTATTGCCTCAAGAGAAAATTTCTCATATAAGGTTATTTGGGTATTAGTTGACATTGATGGCCATTAATTAGGGGTTCTCAATATTTTCACAATGAATGACGAACTTGATAGAATGATGTTATTAAGATGGATCACTAAAAATATTATCTTTTAATCCAGCTTGATTTTTGGTGACTTTAATATGATTGAGCATTTTGAGGATAAAGTTGGTTCCCTTTTGATGAGATGGTGTGATGTAAAATGTGAATCATCTTATTACTTTCAATACCTATGGGGTTTGATGGACCAATACATTTGTAAGTTTGCATTAAGCATAAAAACATGATTTTTTAGTATTCATAAGGACCTTAGATGGTTTGATAATTTCATTATTTCTAGGGATCACATGTTACCCTTCTTATCTTTTGTGGAAAATTCATCAAAATCCATAAAAATGTCATTTATAATCGTCATCCTATAATTTTAAGAGTAGTGTGGGGTGATAACCATATTAGAGTCTCATGATATTAATTATTTCTATAAAATTTTCTTATTAACCATAAGGTCACTATATAACTCATCCCCAAAGTCTGTTATTTGTCTCAACATATGCCTCATACTACCACCTAGATTGACTAGTGAAATGAGGTGATCAACCACACTGCCAAATTTCCTCTAATGATATGGAAAGAAAATTGCAAGAGCTTAGAAGTAGGATGATGGTGTTATTCAATAATTAAAAAGTATTTCATCCACCGTCTATTAAAACCATTTTAACTTACAGATTCAAGCCACAAATGTATATCTCAATTTGAAGATTAAAATTATTAGTGGGAATACAACTTGATGGGAACACAATAGGGCCAGCTTATTTATTCCTATAAGGTTGGAACTATGACTTGAAGGATTTATTCATCTCTTAGGGTCAAATAAGACAAGGAAAAAATCAAAGTCATCAAAAATTCTCATAAGTGCCTCATTAGTCTACCTAAAACTCCACAGCTTTCATGGACAATTATAAATTGGTGTTTCAAGACAAGGAAAATTGGGTTCATAGGATGTTGTGGATGTGTATCCCCACAAGTTAATATTTTTGGACAAAAAATAATGTGATGTTCCTATTTATCTTGATGATATCATTCATGGAGTGTGATGCATAATCAATGAAAAAGAACAAAGGATTCATGGCTTCCCTTGTGAATTATACAAATTAACATGGCACTTTGCAAGACCTGGCTCATTAAAATTTTATAATTAAGGCCTTCAAAAAATATAACTAGGTGTTATCATAAACCAAGGAAAAATTAAAATAATCCCCAAGTATTGGTGAGCTAGAACTTATTACTAATTCAAACCCAACCACCCTTTTGAATGTTTCTTATTAAATAATTTACAAATACCTTTAAATTGCCTTCTCCATATTCTACTTTCAATGATCAAACATGAGGAAAAACACATAACAAAAATAGATATATAATGTATAGGTTAATTCCAATTTAATATGAAATAGAATGGGCTTGGCCCTCTTAACATATGACCATATCTATCAAACTCAAATTTTAAATAGCTTGTGCCAAGATAAAATGGCATTTTTCTCACATTAGGCTTAAGGCTTTGAGTTTTGCCAATTATTTCACTTGGCATTGAAAACTTAGTGTTTTGATGGTTTGGCCTACATCGCAATCACTAGGAACATGTTCTATGCATTTATAATTCATTTATCTATTATAAAGGGTTACCCTCTATATATTACTTTATATGTTCTTTTTCATTGAGGCCACTTGTTATCTTCTTTCTCATAGATCATGTCAAGGATTTATTAGGGTTATTATTCTTCCTAGTCACTTCTCCCAACTCATTAATTGTAATCTCACTCATGATACCTTCAAAAACCTAAATGACAAGGAAAATTATTTAAAAAAGGTTTTTTATTTCATTTAAATGTTTTGCAAAGACACATAGTGTAATATATAATGGGCTAGAAATTAATTCTATTAAAAGAACATGATGTATTTTCTTGATGGGATCTTTTAGTATTGATCAAAGTGTATATATAAAGGAAAGAGATTATATTACTTGGTATTCCTTATGATTTTGATATCTCTCCATTAGATCTTTAGCAATATGTTATTGATAGAGTCGAAAAGAAGGTTCTATATTACATTTCGAGACCTCTCTCTTTAGTCATTAAAGTTCAAGTTCATATAAAAAACCTTGCAATAATTCATGTTTACTACTCCTCATGTTGGGCCCCCTCAAAAGATACATATAAGAATCCATAAATTGTTCTTAGAGACTTTACTTGAGCTGATACTAAGAACACTAAAGGCTATCTTAGGGTTTATTGGGACATGTGTTTCATTTCTAATGAGTAAGGAGGAATAGGAACCATTGATGTCAACAAAAAAAATTAATTCCCTTTGTGCTATGTGGGTGGTTAATGCTTACTTGATGGTAATAAAGATTATAAAATCCATCTAAATAATACATTTAGATACATAAACCTTATGGAAATAATAGTTGGGAAAAAGTTGGTTTACATGCTTTGTTGATTACCGCTACTCCCATTAGGATAAAAGGTTCTTTTTATTCTAAGAGCATTGGGAAAGGATGTAAGCTATCTATCCCTATCAAATATTTTTTGAAGATGTATATCTCTATGGTCATTCCCTTAACGATCAAAATATTGGTGGTCCCATATAACAAATAATTGAAGTGCTCCTTTAGTATAAACTCCATGTATAAAAACTCTAAGTCATTTAAAAAATTTGAGTTGACATTATTAAGGGTTTGACTTAGACTTTTTGATTTTATATTCCAAGGAATCTACTATAAAACATTTATATTTTGATTTATATACCCTTTCATTTTGCATATCTTCAACTCGATGCTTGATGTCATGTTACATAATATTGGATTAAAACCTACAAGTGCATGGTAGAAGAACTAGAGATGGAGCTATGACACTCAGTTCAAAAAATACTCTCAAGGTCTCAATTATAAAATGATAACATCATTCTCTTCTACTCTAGTCAAATGGAGTTGTCATTATAAATTAAGTTTGTCATATATTACTTGGCTCACTAGACTTAATATAATTTGAAATACCAAGACTAAGCCCAAGCTCACACATTTTATTTAATGTCTCGTATATAAATGCCTTCCTTTTGGGGAGTACCCTTACACATTTAAACTAGTCAATCTATATGTTCTCCTTACTCTAGATTTAATTCATTCAAACATATCTTTTAGACATTTGAAATAACACAATTTGTTTGCAATTGGATCCACAACATTTTCTAACTCTTCCACCTATGACATCCTTTGGGCACATGGTTTTTTTTGTGAACAAATATTAGTGGCCAACACATATTTATTTTTTACATAATTTCTTTAGAAGTGTAATTTTATTTCAACTATGAACACCTAAAAGTTCAACTATATGTAACAATGAAGAACTATTTTCACATTATTTTATTAATTAAAAATTGATTATTATCTCCTCGAATCTTATGCAGTTTAAATTTTAGGTCAAGAAGGTGGTGCTTGTGTTTTAATAATTTTAGGGGATATTCAAACACTAGTGTTATGATCTTTGAACTATCAGTTGTGTCCCCCCCCAAGCCAACCACTTCATTGCTAACCTCATATGATGCCTAGGCACTAATAAAGGATCTCTCACAACTGCAACCACTTTTCTAGTCGTCCTCCTAAACATGGAGGAAGGAGTGGGCTCGGGATTGGATTCTGTTGGAGCCACATGGGATGTCCACCATTGGTCTATTGCATTGAATCTCAAATGTGTGTAGGGATGATCCAAATTCTAGCTATGTTCAACTACCTTTTGGTTGAGGCATCATTGTTTCATTGTTCACCTCTATCCCATCCCCCCGCCTCTTTTGTCGTGTGTTACCCTCCTTCTCCCTCGCTACCCTCAGCTAAAACCACTCATGATGGATGGATGGTGCCCGATCCTACTTTAATGGAGCGTTATATTTCGAGTGCCTACCCTCGTAAGGATTATTCACCTCCACTTTATTTTGGGGTTGCAAAATATCATGAACAAACTATGCTTTTTATTTTGATTTAAATTTCTCTACTATATATTTATATGTATAACTTAAAAAGAAGAAAAGCATTCTTACCCTCTTTCTCAACTATATATTTTTATATATAACTAACAATTGTTTATTTTCACCTTACCCTCTTTCTAATGTAAAATTTAAATTGTACGTCCCAACTAACTATTTTATTACCGTAACCATCTCTATATTATTATTTTTTATTAATAATTATTATAAAAATACCTTTAATAATTTAAAAAATGTTAAAGAAAACAATGAATCGCACAATATTCATATAAACTATATAAATGGAAACTAGTTATAGGATCAAATTATAAAACGCATTCGAGGATTCTCAACCCACACTAACGAAATTACCCTGATTCGCAAAAAGTAGCCGATAAATTTCATCTGGTGTGTAGTTATGAATTGAAGGCATATTGTAAAGGTAATGTCTAAGACAATGGAACATACGATATAAACACATTATAAATCTATACACTTTTAAAACCTGATTTTAGATGGACAAAATTTTAAAGGCCCAATGCGGAGAAGAGTTGCAAAATTTTAATAAGAAAAGTCACATTTATGGGCTTTGACATTAATTTTCATTCTTGTTTTACTGAATAATATTTAATATATACTTTTGGATTATTTAAAAGAATTATGTTCATAAATTTGGGTAAGTAGACAATAGTCTTAAACAAAAAGTATCATTTGAATGTGTATCTATAGTTAAAATAACTTTTGTTATATAATATTTTCTATTATTTAATAATTAGTATAATATTATATTATTTAATTTATTTCAAAAAAATCAATCATATTATAAAATGTTATATATTTATAATATATTTAATTAAATTATTTATGTAATTTTAATTTTACTTTGTTTTAATATAATTTAAATTGTAATTTTTTTTTTTAATATATCAAATTAAAAAATATAAATAAACAAATATTAAATATTTAAATAAATAAATTATTAATTTTTAAATATTTAAATAAAAATCACAAAATTTAATAATTGTCCCTATAGGGACTTCTCCCACTCCTCTCTCCCCGATTGAGAGTACATCGTGTGGACATATAGATGAGTTAGATTCTAACAGCTGGTACAACTGAACCGTTATCAATACAGCTACTCTATTTATAACGGTGCTCCCTACCGAACGTCGTTGAATGGAAACAGCTTCCCCTGCCTTGCCACAGTCGTGAAGCCTCATAACCCAGCAGTCTCCTGTATCACACATTCTGACAACCTAACCGCTGCTGTGTTCATAGCGGCACTCCCAATTGCCCTGTTATGGCATTCAATGCAAACGACTTCCCCTGCCTTGCACCTGAGTCGTGAAAAAGCCAGCAGTGTCCTGTATCCAAGTACAGTATATTGTCCTCTTATTTTCTGCCGAAAGCTTGAGTTAATAACATGGCTGGTCAAATCTGTTCATCTGGAAGAAATGCTGCATCAACTTGGACGGCAAAGGAAAATAAAATGTTTAAAAAGGCCTTATGTATCTATGACAAAGAGACTGCTGAACGTTTGCAAAATGTGGCTTCTATGGTAGGTGGGAAGTCCCCAGAAGATGTGAAAAGGCATTATGAGATTCTGTTAGACGATCTGAATTCCATTGAGGCAGGGCAAGTGCCTTTTCCCAATTACAAGACCTCAGGTTCAAACAATGGGGAAGGCTTTGGAGGTGGAATTTTTGGAAATTGGGGAAGCAAGGACAACAGGCATGTCTGCAAACTTATATATCTTTCAACGTTTTATATTGCTTTGTTTTGAAATAATTTGCACCGGTTTTCCTGCTAATCAAACAAGTTAATTCAACCACAACATCAAAGTTTTACAGGAAGTTATGCTCATGAAGCTTTAATAAAGCTGCTGATATGTCTGCGAGAGACGCAGAGTTGAAGAAAAGAAAAATAATAACCCAGAGGTAGAGAAAAGCATAGAGTCCTCCTGTTCTATGAATCTCTGTACAGAAATAAACAATACCGTATGTACCGAACCTATGTATATTAATAATAACTTTATGTTTGTTGCTGCTTTATTTCATGTAAAGCTTATATTGTAAGACGGACTCATATTTAAGATAGAAGAAATATTTTATCGTGTAATCCCGAATTTAGGTATCCAAAGTGTTCTTATTTTATTTTGTCTCATTCTTTGGAAATACACACGCACTTTTTCAATTGATTACAGTAGACTGTTTTACATAACATAAATTAACAGGTGGAGAGGGTGCCAAATCAAATCATTTACTCGGAGAGGTTTCAAAGTAAATTGAACCCACTCTGTTTTAGTATGAAATTATATAATTTGTAAATATAAGTTTATTTTAAAAATAAATAAAAAATAACATAATTTGTCCTTTTATGTGGATTTACCATACATATTAAGCAAGGCTATGTAATCATAAAAACTGGGTAGCTGTTGTATACAAGGAAATGCATAATAAAACAATATTGTTTTCAAAGTTCCCACTCAAAATTCATGTTTTTAATAACATTCATGTCTTGTGAAAATTTGAAAAGCATAGTAGATATTGAATCCACTGCATAATTATGGGAAACTAATTATTTCGATAAGTACTACCTATTAAATTGAATCTTAGTATTTCACATGTAATCGTATATCCATATTGGATGTTTGGCAACAAATATAATCACGTTTCTTTATTTATGATGTGTAGCGTGAATTCGTGCAGGCATTTTGAATGGTTAAAGGGCGGCCAGGGAATGTGTTAGCTTTCATGACAAGTCTGTTCTGCAGATATTTGTTTTGGGGTATTAGAAGCCATTAATAATATTAATGTTAGATTTTAATGTGTTTAAATGGTTTTAATATTATTTATGCAAAATTTTAATGTATATGTAATAATGTAGATATTTTTTGATATATTATTAAATAAAAATAATGGTGGATGTAATTATATATATATATATAAACAAATTTTATTGAGGATTTCAAACTCATTAAATTTATAGGTTTATATTATAGTATTAGAGAAGGTGTTTTTTAAAAAATTGTATGGATATATTTTAGTTAGGATTAAGATTAGATCCAAATAGGACATACCCTTTAAATAATATAAAGAATTGTCTATGATATTATTATTTTAATAATATTTTGTTATTTAATCTGCATAAAATTATTTCATTCTTGTAAACAAAACCGTGTAATATATTTTTATGTTTCTTAAAATTAAATGACTATGATCATTATAAATCTTTAATATTTATATTTGATAAAATAATAAAACATATTAATATCAATTTTTTTTTTTTTCACTTTCTAATAACTATATGGGTTTTTCAAAATTCCCTGTGTTTACCGAAATATATACATAATGTAGGAAATTTGTTTCCTTTTCCCAAATTATTATTCTCTAAAATGTTACCGTGTTCTTGTCTTGTTGGCTTCTCAATTTATCGCAGAAAAAACATTTCATGAAATATTATTTCATCTTTTCAAAGAACCTTGCCTTACTATTCTTATACTTGCATGTGATATTTCATCTTTGTATTTATTGATTAATTTTAAATATTTGGTGGACAAAACTAATAATTAGAATATGCATTTAGTGAAATTTTATTTTCAAAGATTTTTTAACTAAAACTTATGTTTTTATTTTATTTCATTTTATTTTTATGTTTTTATTTTATTTTATTTCACTTTTATCTTTTAAAACTAAGGTTTGATTACTTCATGAATTTTCCATGATTTTATATTTTTTTTAATTCTCAAAATATTACACATTTTTTATATAATTTTTAAATATTGTTTTATTATTTTTTAATAAAATTGAAATGAATATAATAATTATAAAAATATCATAAATATAATAACAAAAATGAAACTACTTTACACCATTACAAAGTTAACATATTTCCATGTTGAAATAGTAACACATTTAAAATAGATAGTGGAATATGTATTTATTTAAACAAATTTAGACATCGAAACCATTAAAATGTGGACCAAGAAGGTGAGGATTTGGTGTCAAATGTTTTGATGAACGGTACGAAGTGGCTATCAAATATTATTTCCCACAGTTTAGTGAAATATAAATATGGATGTTAATGTTTGACCTGACGTCCTAGGGAAAGCCCAGTCTGAGAGCCACGTAGTTTGACATGTTTTAAGTAAAAAAACACTTGTATAGGTGTTTGTTTGTTTCTTTTTTTTATTAAAATATTTTGGGGATATAATTTATGTGACTATCTTATTTTAAATTTTTGTTCACTAGTATGTTAAAGTTTTCTGTGGAGGTTCACATCCTTTTTCTTAAATCCTCAACCAAAGTACTTTCTTATTCATTTGTAGTTATATGTGAAAGTTGAATCATGGAAAAACCTTTTTTTTTGTTTTGATTTTTTTTTATTAAAAGATTTTAAAGATAGAATTTATGTGATTATCTTATTTTAAATTGTTATTCATAAATATATTAAAGTTTTTTAAAGATTTATCACATCGTTTTTATTATATTCTCAACCAAAGTATTTTTTTATTAACTTGTAGTCATACATGAAAGTTTAATGATGGAAAAAGAGTATATTCATGTAATGTCAAATGCTCATGACATAATATGAATAGATTTTTCATTATAAAGTTATGAACATGGATTTGGCTCCTTTTAAATTTATTCTTATTGGGATAGTCAATGATGTTCTTATAAATATGTTTATCATGTAAGGTTTTTACTAGCATAATCATCACATTCAAATTCATCAAGGAAAAAAATTGAATAAAATTTAGAATTAAAAAATTTAAAATTAAATTCAAAATTAAATTCAAATAATATAAATATATTTATTTTTTTAAATATATCAACTCGTCATTCAAGAATTATCATATTTAATATGAAAAAACATGCTCAAATAAATTTGTTTTAATGATAACTAATGTAGATTCATATCAATTGTATTCTCTTTTGTTTGTGAGGTTAACATAAAATAACAACTTAATTTAAAATCAGAACATAACTTGATAGAGAAATACTACCATATAAAATCAAAACATAAAAGTCAATTTAGATTCATATTAATTTGTCCTCTCTTCTTACTATCAAATAGAACAAAATCTGTTCAAAATTTTAAATTCCAAAATGTATCATAGATTGATGGAAATTTAAAAAAAAATACTAAAAATATGTTGTTGAATAATAATAATAATAATAATAATAATAATAATAATAATAATAATAATAATAATAATAATAATAATAATAATAATAATAATATTGTTTTTAAAAACATATAGATCATCATTAGGGTATTATACTTCTTTATGTGTTAAGGCTTACTTGTTACATCAAAAAGGTCTAAATCATCTGGAGTGCCAAGCTCATTATCATCATTAGATGCTTCATCATTATCAACTTCATTAGCTTCATTTTATTCTTCAGCACCAACAAAATTGGCCTCATCCTCATCAGAAGAGTATTGCTTAAAATATTTAAGCATCTTCTTCTTAGAGGATGAATTTCTTATCACTTTTTTCATAGTTAATCATAAATTGATACAAACATAGACAAGATCCCATAGTGTTATTGGTAAAAACTTATTCCTTTTTTATTGAACATGGTCAAAGCTTCAAGTAGAAAAAATAGGCCAACCTTTTGGAGGCCATAACGTGTAACTCGTAATTACATTTGAGCTCTTCCACATACCAAAATGACTGTATCAAAAATTTCAATTCTTCTCTAGGCCTCTCTATCTACTTAAATTTGATTTGGATATTTTTTTGGAGGCCAAACATGATCATTTAAGGGTCCAAAATTAACATTTAATAATTTTTTCAAGAGTTTTTTATTTTTAGAAATTATATATTTTTAGAATCGGATGTCAACTTCACTTGAAATTTGTTCCATATGTTAATTTTAGTATTTAGGTTATTTTGAAATTTTTTTAGAGCTGTACGTACTTGCATGTAAAACATATTATAAGTAACGACTACTAAAAATAGATGTTTTTTTTACATTTTAGTTTTTCATTGAATTTTACATGTAGACTCTAATTTTTGAGATTAGGCTTATTTAAGCATGTTTTCGGTTTGTAATTATTTCAAGCAATAATTATGAATCAATTATAAGTATTGTTTTAGGATCCAGACCTATTGGTAATTATCTTGTTCTTGATAGTTTTTGAGTTCATTATCTGGTATCAGAACTAGGTTTGAATCTTGTAAGAGTAAAGAATGGTGAGATGATGAGGAGGTGTTACACAAATGAATCAAACTATATAAGAGATATAGAGACTAGATCAATAATTTACAATGGTTATCACCAATCAACAAAGAAGACAAGGTGGTGATGAGGAAGACACAGATCATGATGATGAAATTCAGTAAGAAGAAGAACAACAAGAGTAGACACCATCGATGGAAGAGAGTATGGTTTGGGATTTATAAGTAAAAAATGAAAGAATCAAGGTTGATGTTCCAGATTATGGAGGTAGTTTAAAATTAGAGGAGTTGATAGATTGGATGAATAGCATAAAGAAGTTCTTCGAGTGGAATACTCTGAGAGAAGACAAGAAGGTAAAGTTTGTATGAATAAAATTGAAATGTCATGCAATGATTTCATGGGATCACCTATAGAAAAAGAGACAGAGAAAAGGTAAAGAGAAGATTAATTCATAAAAAATATGGAGAAGAATATGAGGGAGAAATGTCTTTCTATGGATTCTACATAAAACCTATATAGAAGATTTTATAATTTAAGGCAAAAATATCATTGTATGCAAGAGTATAAAAATGAATTTTATAACTTTCTATATGAGTGGAGCATGATGAAATAGAAGAGAATAGCAGTGAAAGGTATGCAAATGGTTTAAAATTTTATATTTAAGATAAATTAAGCATGCGTATAATACTTGACATAGAGGAGGCTTATTAATTAGATTTGAAGGAAGAAGAAAAATAAAATAGATAAAATTTTAGAAAGACATCTACTGGTGCAATAAGAAGTAGATCTCCTCCAATAAGAGGATGAGGTGGGTTTATCACTAGAGGTATATTTAATGCCAGTAAAGGTGAATCATCATATGGTGTAAAAAGTCAAGATAATAATAGGCAAGGGTTTTATTACCAATAAAGAGGAAGAATATTTTAGAGAGGATGAGGTTACGGTGGTGTTAGAGGATGGTTTTCAAATCAGCGCAGATCCTATATTTGTTTTAGATGTGGAGAAGAGGGTCAAAAAACATTTGAGTCTCCAAACTATCAAGATCAAGAAAGGAGGCAAGAAGATCACCCAAGAGTAAATCTAGTTGAGGTTGAAATAGAAGAGAAGGATACTAAAGTTGTATTAGATGATATTGAAGAGAATCTCATGATGAGCAGAACCATGATCACTTCAAGGAAGGATCAAGTGTAGAATAAAGATGGTGGTAATACATGGCTACAATCAAATATTTTTTGAATAAGATCTACTTAGGGTGGAAAGCTATGTAAAGTAATTATAGATGGTGGTAGTTGTGAAAATATGGTTTCTAAAGAAATGATTGAGAAACTAAATCTATAAAGTGAAAACCAACCTAACCCTTATCATATTTCATGGTTTAAGAAATAGAATGAGGTTACAGTAGATAAAAGCTGCTTAATCATGTTTTCTATAAAAAAAAAATGTATAATGATGAAATATGGTGTGATGCTATTTCGATGGATGCATGCCATGTGTTATTGGAGAGATCATGGCAATTTGATAGGAATGTAGTTCATGATGGAGCCGAGAACACATACACATTTTGGAAAGGTGGTACAAAGGTAGGTTTCTTACCTCTTAAAGTGGAAGAGAAGACATAAAGCATGATTTATACTAAAGAATTTATCCAAGATATGAAGGTATCAAGTTGTTTTTATGCACTAGTAGAAAATAATTAAGAAATAAAAATGGTGCCAATACGAATAAAAGTAGCAAGAGCGTTTAATTAATATGCAGATGTTATGCCTGATGAGTTAGTAGATATTTTACCACTAAATAGAGATATTAAACATCACATTGATTTGATTTTAGGATCAGCTCTACCCAATCGTGTAACTTATAGGATGAGTCCAATAGAACATGCAGAATTAAATAAACATGTTACTTAATTGCTAAGGAGAAGGTGATAAGGGAGAGTATAAGTCCATCTGCAACACGAACGTTGCTAACTCTAAAGAAAGATGGAGGATGGAGAATGTCTGTAGATAGTAGAGAAATTAATAAAATTATAATAAATTATATGTTTCTTATACCTCATTTAGATGATATGATGGATGTGCTTACAAGAGCAAAATATTTTACCAAGATTAATCTGAGTGGTTATTATCAAATTCAAATTCATGAAGGAAATGAGCGGAAAATTGCATTCAAGACTAGATATGGCTTATATGAGTGGATGGTGATGCCATTTGGATTATCTAATACACCTAGGACATTTATGAGGGTGATGAATACAGTGCTACAAGAATATACTGGTAAGTTTATGTTTTTTTTATTTTGATATTCAATAAGACTAAATAAAAACAATTACATCATTTGAGAATGGTAATGGATTTGTTAAGAAAAGAGAATTTTTATGCAAATTTGAAGAAGTGGAGGTTTATGTAGAATAATTTGGTACTTTTGGAATTTGTAGTTTAAGTAGATGGTGTGAAAAGGGATGAAGAAAAGATAAAAGTGATTGTTGAGTGGCCTATTACAAAAATAAATATAGAGGTAAGAAGTTTCCATGGTTCAGCCACTTTTTACATCAAAATTATTTTAAAAATTAGTAGTATTGTGGCACCAATAACATATTGCATGGGAGCGAAATAATTTGCATGGACTAGAGTAGCCACAGAAAGTTTTAAATTTTTGAAGAAGATTATAGAAAGACCAATTTTGGCATTACTAGATTTTATCAAAGTGTTTGAGGTTGATTTTGATGCTTCATTTGTGCAAATTGGTGCTATGTTGAGTCAAGAAGGAAAGCTAATAGCATATTTTAATGATAAATTAACTGAGGTAAGGACAAAGTATTCTACCTATGATGTTGAAATTTATGCAATTGTACTAGCATTAATACATTGGAGGCATTACCTGGTGCTTAAGGAGTTTATCCTATTTACAGATCATGAGGCTTTGAAGTATGTGAATACACGAAATAAGTTAAATAGTAAGCATGTAAAGTGGGTTTCTTTCTTGTAGGGGTATACTTTTGTGTTGAAGCAAAAATCAAGAAAACATAATTAGGTAGTTGATGCATTGAGCAAGAGGGTAGCATTATTAACTACTATGGTGAGTTAATTAGCTGGATTTGAAGCTATTAAATAATTATATGACACTGATCCATATTTTAAAAATATAGTTGAGTAGTGTAATAGTCTGTTAATAGGTGGAAAAGATATTATTCATGATGAGTATCTTATGTATGAGGGTTATCTCTTTAAAAGGAAGCAATTATGCATTCTAGTTAGGTCTCTAATAGATAATATAATAAGATAATTACATAGTGGTGGTTTGGCTAGACATTTTGGTAAGACAAAGACAATAGATTTGGTGGAGGAAAAGAATTTTTGGCCAAATATGAAGAGATATATGACAATGTATGTTTTAAGGTATAAAATATTTTAGGTGGCTAAAGGACATGCACAAAATATTGGACGTCAAATGAAATTACCAGTTGTAAGAGGGCCATGGACATATTTGAGTATGGATTTTGTATTAGGATTGCAAAACACACAAAGAGGTAACAATTCAATTTTTGTTATTTTAGATAGATTTTTTAAACTAGTTTATTTTGTTACATGTAATAAAGCCAATGATGCCACTATAGTTTAACTATTTTTATGAATATTGTGAGATTGCATGGTGTTACAAACAATATTAATTCATATAAAGATTACAAAAATCTATCATTTTTAGATGACTTTGTGGAAGAATATGGGTATGAAACTACAATTCAATAGTGCATATCACCCACAAACACATGGATGGATAGAAGTTGTGAATAGGAGCTTGGGAAATTTATTGAGATGCATAGTTGGAGAGAAGCCAAAGCAATGGGACTTGGAGTTACCACAAGATGAGTTTACATATAACAGTTTAGTGAATAGATCAACAGGAAAGTAACCTTTTCAAATTGTTTATGGGAGAAATTCTATGGGTTGTTTAGACTTGATATTATTTCCAATTATAGATCAAATTAGTGATGATGCAAAAGCATTTATAGATCATATGCAATAGTTTCAAGGATTAAGAATAAAGTTGTAGGAAAATAATAAGAAATATAAAGTATTAGCAGATGTCAAAAGAGGAACCAAGGTATTTAAAGGAGAGTTGGTAAAGGTTTACTTGATAAAAAAGAGATTTATAAAAGGCACATAGAATAATTTTAAGTATAAAAAAATTAGACCATGCAGAATTGTGAAAAAAATGAATAATAATACCTATAAAGTAAGTTCATCACAAAATTTTGATATATCTCTAGTATTTAATGTTTCAAATTTATATGAATTCCATAGAAAATATGGTGAATATGATGAAATAAATAATTAAATTGAGAGCAACAAGTTCCAAAGAAGAAGACAAAAAAATATTGCAGGTTTTGGATATGAACACAGTGAGCATAAGGCAAAGGAATTATAATAAGTATTTGGTGCAGTGGAAAGGATAAAAGAAAGGAGACAACCCTTGGATTATAGAATGGGAGTTGAAGAAGATTGATAAGGAGAAATGGCAGCAATATAATCAAGTCCACTCATAGGAGCTGAGTTGTTTTCATCCAGAGAAGGGTGATGCAAAAAAATTAGGCCAACCTTTCAGATGCCATAACTTTCGACTTGTAATTCCTTTTGAGCTCTTCTACACATTAGAACGGTCATATTAAAAAGTTGATTTTTTTCCTAAGCCACTCTATCTACTTAGATTTGATTTCAATATTTTTTGGAGGACAAATGTGATCATCTAAGGGTCCAAAATTAACATTTAATGATTTTTTCTAGAGTTTCTATTTTTAGAAATTGTATATTTTGAGAACCAGAAGTCAACTTCATTTTAAATTCATTCTATAGATTAATTTTAGTATTTAGGTTTTTGGAAAATTTTAGAGTGAAGCGTAGTTGTATGCAAAACTTACTATAAATAGTGGATGCTAAAAGTAGAATCTTTTTTTTTAGATTTTTTTTTTTTTTTTTTTGCATGTGGACTCTAATTTTTGAGTTTAGGCTTATTTAAGCATGGTTTGGGCTTGTAATTATTGAAATTAATCAATACAATTCAATTCTGATTATTATTTCAATATATTGGCCAATTGGTAATTTGTTTGTTCTTGATAGTTTTTAGGTTCATTAAAGTTGTTCCAATTCCTCTCACATATCAGTGCACTTACTCATTGACTCAAGAATCAAATTTAAAAATTTTGTAGCTCAAGAGTGTCTATGCCATAAAATTGACACCATTATGTCCTTCCATGCCCTCTCTATCATATATTGTTGATTAGGTTCCAAATAACCCATCTTCTCTCTGGTATACCCTATGTTGTTCTCTTAGTTTCTTTGCTATATATTGACTAGGAACAAGTTTTTGAATCATTGCATAAATGTCATCTATGACTTCATGATCAACCTCTCTCTCAATGTGATATAGTATGGGATTCAAATCACATATTATTACATGCAAATGAGTATGCATCATTTTCCATCTACCTTCACAAATATCTCACATTTCGTTATACTCAGCTTCTACATTATTGAAAGCCTCTTGAATGACATTTTTGAAATGGTCCATAACCTCATAAATCATGCTAATGCAAGGAACATCACCATT
The DNA here is from genome assembly GCA_037957365.1 of Torreya grandis. Taxonomy (NCBI): domain Eukaryota; kingdom Viridiplantae; phylum Streptophyta; class Pinopsida; order Cupressales; family Taxaceae; genus Torreya; species Torreya grandis. The sequence goes on from JARHVA010005877.1 coordinate 540,962, forward strand.
GACCATGCAAAGCATGTGAAGTATGGGTGCACACATTTTTATAACCTTATTCATATTTTCCCAAAAATCATGGCTTAGGATGATTTGGTCTACATGTTTACCTTTAGAACATTTTCAAATAACATAATATTTCTACTCTTTGGTACAAAAAATAGACTAAAGAAGTCCTTTCTGCTCATCCACTCTTTTCAAATTGATAAAGTAATAGGCATATCTTATGTCACATGGCTTTAACAACTCCTTGCCTACTATATATGCTCAGTGTGAGGCAATATGTTTTTATGAAATTCACAATTTTTATTCTTCTTTACATTGCCTTATGTACCCAAGGAAATTTGGCCAAGTCATGGATTAGTAAATAAATACAATACACTACACAAGGGATCTAATAAATATGTGAGTATTTTTGTTCTAACAACTTTCCTACCCCTCCATAGTTTTTGGCATTATCAATAACAACTTGGACAACATTTTTTGCACCAACTTTGAGAACTACATCATCCAGAATGTTGAAGATATATTGAGAAGTTTTTGTATGTTCTATGGAATCAATTACTTTAAGAAATACAATACCTTCAGGGCAATAAAAAAACACATTTATAAATGGACTTTGGTGTATATTAGAGGAACCATCATTCAAAATGGTGTAACTTCTTGACTTTCAATAGTCTTAGATGCTTGCCAATTTATTAGTGACCATATCTTTTGATCTCTTCAAAAGAGATGTCCTCAAAGCTTATTATCCTAGTGTTGTATACACTTTACTAAATGTTATTGATTGTCAAAAAACCTTTTTAAAATAAGGGCTCCTAGCAACATGAAATGGAAATTTTGATTCATAAAATAAATCAACCCATGCATAATCAACCTACTCTCTTTTTATAGTTTTTCATATACTTTTTAATCTTTCACTTGTTGCCCTAGTAATTTTTTAATGCTGTTTTTGAGCTTCTGAATATGAAAAAGGAGTAAGATGTGTGATATTTGGACCTAGAAAGGTCCTCTTAGATTCGTTGCTTTTTCTATGCCCTTTCTAAGATGCTACTAGTCAACTATTGTAGTCTTTTTCTAATGTTGCTTTTATTTCAAGTGTCACATTTACACATAATTAAACACCACCTCATTTACCTCCTGATATTCCAAGAATACGATCCATTACCATTGTTAGTGGTGTTGTAAATGAGTGTTGACATAACTCACAAGTGACATTTTTAGATTAACTCTCACAGTTCATATATTTTGATCCTTCTACTGATCATTTTGGGAGTGCCATGTTGAATTTTGAGGTAGCCTTTAGCGTTTAGAGTAGTCTACGTTTTATGTGTAGTAACCATTTGTTGTTCATAGACTACAAGTTACAATGTCATTATCAACAAAATTCAATACTAAATTATAACTCAAAGAGCAAAAAATATTAAAAAATTATGAGCTTTCAAATTTTAATTGTATTATTTTATAACTATTATCAAATTTAATATATATTTCCAAAAAAATAATTGCATTGAAAACTAAAACTATACATTTATTATTTTATACACTAGTTACTACACTGCATAGCCATAGTGTATAATTGCATAGTCATTGTGTAGATTGTTTGATTATACATATTGATAAATTGATATTTATTTTTTCATATTAAAATATACATTCATGCTAAATATTATTGTGTGAATATAACTTGTAAGTGTACAATATTCACCATATTTTTATGCATATGTTGAGGGTTTATAACTTTATAGGACCTACAGGATACAACATAACAACTTACAATCTTACAAAGAGTTAAAACATTATTTTCATTTTAAATAAAAATAAGGTAAACTGAAAAACTATTTAGAGTTTACAGTTTAGAATTTACACTTTGTAGTTTATCAAGCTAATCTAGATCATACATACCTATATGTTATGCCACTATAGCCACGGGCCGTTTTATCTAGAATGTTGGAGGCTATATGACTTAGAGGCTAAAACACTAAACACTAAATCCTAGAACCCTAAACCACACCATGAAACTTTAATGTTGGAGTCTAGAACACTAATGGCATCAAACCTAATGCAACATGATCAAATTCCATCGAACACAATCACCATTATATGTTTGGAATGAATGCAACAAAGGAAATAAGACCGATATGTAATAACATTCCCTAAATTCAAATGCATTTTTTATATGGCATCCACAAAAAATGAATCTTAACTATTCCTAATGAATTGAATTGCTTTTAAATGATTTTTCATGGATTAAATTCAATGGATAAATTTGAGATGGTTTTTTTGGCAAATCTCAATGAATTTAATAAATTTTCTTAAAGGTCGGCAAATTTTGAACTAATTCCTTATAATTCACTAAATGCGGTGACACTAGTAACCAATACAATAGAAATGTATCAAAATAGGTGGAATTATTTTCTATGAATGATAATTTATTTTTTGATGAATATATTGATGAATATAGTTACAAATACCAATTATTGGTAGAATCCATGGAGCATAACCAACATGTGTAACGTTTTTCATGTATTTTTTGAGTATAAAGTGATGGATTATTAGATAGTGTCGATTGAACAGCCACTAAATATAATTTTCAATAAATTATATTGTTAAAAAAATGTACATAGTAAGATTAGTCAAGTCAAAATGGTTCTAGGTTAGAGGTCTTGATGTCAATTCATAGGTAATTAAGGTCAAAATTGTTGAGATTATTTTAGTCGATGATAGAAAATAGTTGAAACACTTTTTGTGTGTTGTGTATGCTCAACCAGTATAATATGCATTAAATCCATAATAAAGGCCCTCCATATGAAGAAATTTTAACTAATAATATAGTTATAAACAATAATTATATTAAATTTCATTGAAATTTATAATCCCATATGCTAATTCAATTCAAAATGTAAGAGGAGTCACTAATATCATAAAGATAATCACAATTATGATTGAAAGACCTCATATATAAGCTCTTAATTATCACCTTGGTAATAAAGTACAAAATACATAATAAATAAACCTACCCATAATTCATATTAACTATTTAATCATCTTAAGGAGCATAACGAATCTATCATTTTGAGGTTTATACTTCCAGCTCTCCTCTTGTAGTTATAGGAGGAGAACATCCTAATGGGAATAGCAAAAGCATTTGGTTCCCATGTTTTGGTTGATCCTATGACCAAGGCAAGAAGTACGTTTCTTTTTTCTAGGGCCTATGATGTTGTTGATTTGAATACAGTGTTACCTAAACTCATTAAACTAAAATCTAAACTTGGGGTTTGGATTTAAGACATAGAATATGAGAGAGATTATGAAATTTTCCTATTCTCCTGAAATTTTGGCCATAAATGTGAATATATAAGGATTATGGTCTCAAGTGTCATATAAAAAATGAGGATAATACAAAGGACAAGAATTAAGTTAAGAGCTTTATTATGCTTAAGCGGTCTACTCTTTTGGAAAAGGAGATATTAAAAGAAAATGTACATGGAAAATATGAGGTGGAAGAATTAAAATTTGTGTCACCTAAGGGGTATTGTAAGGATGGAAAATCCATGGTTGATAATCATTATGAGGAAAGGGTTGGTGGATCACTAGAAATCATAATCCTAATTTTCTCAAAGATTGAATCCCCTAGGGTGTTTTATTCACATAAGTATATGGGATCTACCACACCCAAATATACCCTTAAGAATGGCTAAATTAAGGATGGTTATTTCAAAAAGGATACTTTCTATGATGAGCTTACAAATTTACTAAAAACTAATCTAGCTTACCAACTACATTTATATCTTGGTGTTTCAAATGAATCTCTACCCACGAGTTAGTTTGACTTTGAGATTCCTTCTTTTGAAAAATAAATAAGCATTCAAGCCTACAATAAAAAATAACGGCCTAAACAATCTTGGTCTAGGAGAGAGTAAAAATTAAAAAGGAAGACGTCCTTTTGGGTTCTTAAGCCTATGAACTGATTTACTTTTAAACCTTCATTTCACTAGATGGTTTTTTTCTTGGTTCTATTTTGTTATTTTTTTGGTGGGGATTGACTTACTAGAACGGTTTCCTACCTATCTTGTTTTTTGACCATGAAGCCACTTATGGGTTAGGTGCTCGAGTTTCCTTTGTTTGGTAATGCTAACATCTACTTTCAAGGGTAGTTGGTCATTCTTCTCCTAATGCTAGTGGTGTTTAATTTTGAATTTTAAAATGTGTTTTTCCACTTTTTTAATTTTTGGGATATATGACCATTGTATCCTCTAACTATTGAACAATGGTGATGGCTTCTAAGTTCTTTCCTAGTGTTTGGGTGTAATTTTTTGTGGGTGTTGAATTTTATTAACTCCAGACCTTGGGATCTTTTCTATATTTTTATAGGTCCCTTTGGTAGAATTTTTGTATTGGGACCCTTCTCCATAATTTAATTCCTTTCGGGAAATTTGGCGCCTTTAAGTTTAGGATGGGTTTCTAGTTTATGTTCTTTTCTAATCAATAATTATATGAGATTCTTTGGTAATTTGTACTAGAGAACTGAACCTCTTTATTTTTTGGGGATGGTTTCCATAATAAGTTGTAAATGTGGGTTCTTTCTAGATCCCAATCTAGCCAAAACTAGTCTAGGGACCTATATGTTTATTTTTGAGATGTGGGCCTCTTTCATCATTAGCTTAGGTTGGTTTTTTGTCTAGCTAAAATTGGGTAGTTCATGCACCAGTCAAATGCAATTATTGCCTATTATGTCATCTTTACTTCTTCTAGGTCCTTTCTTTTATATAGAGCTCTTTATGCTTTTATCATTTTTAAACTAGGGGGAGACTCACACATCTAGATGTGTTTGTGCTGGGTTCCACCTGAGATCAAAATTGGGTTTACATTAATCCATGTTATGATTGATAAAGATTAAAAATAAACACGAAGTATATTTCAAATTATAAAATGACCAAATAAGTACACAAAGATATATCAAATGGTGATGAGTATAGGGAATGAAAATGAACATAATATTATCAGGAATCATTGCCATATTTTTCCAATACTTGATACAAATATAACTAAGATATATTCTAAACATAATAATTAAAAATACCAAAATAAGCGCTGGTAAAATCACCATATTGTTGGTTCCTAAAACTAGACCTTTAAAGATCACTATGACAATATCATAAATAATTCCAATTTCATTTATTATAAAGGCTCCAATAACTAATTCTGACTAGGCAGATGTAATCTAATGAAATGAAGATAACATGTGACAAATTATATAATATTATGGCTTGCTATGCCAAGGAAAGAGACACTATATTATTTTAAAACATAAAAATTATACATGAAGTTCCTTAAATAACCTACATATAGATAATAAACATTGTCATTATGATCATCGAACCCTATTTACAATCACTATTAACATAACCATATGTTACTCAAAACCTAGACTAAGATTATTAAAAAAATGAGTGAAATAAGATATTCAAAACTCATATCCTAATAGTTTAAATTTTTAGATGCATTCACGAAATTGAATAATGAATTGCAATCTAAATTTAATGATGACAAAGACATTTATAAAATCTGAAAAGTGAAAAATTCTTAGAGAATAAATTAATTAAAAATATTTCTCCACCAAAGGTTTAATCTACAAATTTGTGGATTTTTGGCCAAAGCTCTATGATCTTAATAAGTGGATCTCATAGTAATTGAAACCCCTTCTCTTATGTAAACTTGATATTTACCCTTGTGCTAAAGGCTTTTTTATTATTATTTTCTGTAATATGAAGGACAAGGTAGAGATTAAGTCTCAACCCTAGAGCTTGAACCACCATTCTTTGCTAGTAAAATATTGGTATCCCACTTTTAATCCCCCTAATGACAACATGTATATTAAACCTATTTGGGTTAATGTACCCAACCTTTTGCTTTATTTTTGGACTGAATCTAGCTTGAGTGTTATTGCTAGACCTGTAAGTAGTTTTCTACGTATGCGTCCAGATACCAACCTATTCCCCCTCACTACTTTTAGTAATATTCTTGTAAAAAATGATACATCTAATAATCTTTTAGAAAAAAATCACCCTGAAGGTTGGAGATCACGCCTGGTTTCAATCCATTAACTATAAAGGATTATCGTTTCACTTCAAGGGTTGTTTTGACACTAGACATTTGACCAAAAGTTGTAGCCTCCTCAGAAAAAAAGAAAGAATCTTCCTAGTGGAAATATTTCATCCCAAATAATCTCATGTTGTTGGTAGTATATGAAGAGTGGACCTCTTACAGCAAGGATATGCTTCTCCTTATGAAGCACCTAGTTCCCTAGCTTCAAAAAAAATCCCAAAGGCTCTTTACACTCCAAAGAAAAATTATTAGTCGATCTTATCTATCCAAGGAAGGATATACAAACCCTTGATTTTTTATTAAAGGAGATCCTAGATTTGGAATCAGCTAAGGTAGATACTATTCTAGGGTTAACAATGAAAGACAAATCCTAGCCCTGTGCCCTAGTTATGGATGTCTCTTTAGGCATTCATTCCAAAAATAAGGAAGGTTGGTCAATGGTTTAAAATAAAAAAGGAAGAAAAGCAAAGGTCTAACCTTCCTGCATGTATCTCCATTTAAGGGGGGGTCTATGACAATGTTCTGAATATCATTTAAAAAGGGGTTAGGTCCCCTAGATAAGTTTGTTAGAAATTTTTCTAAATATTCCTAGTTTTCATGTGTTTCATTGTGTTTTCCTTTGCTTTTTGGTAGAAGTTCCTATTGTTCATGGATCTTATTTCTTGTTTCACTACCACTAGAAGAGGCATCCCATCAGAGCTTTAGTGATTGATCTTTTGTTCCCTCCTTTGTATAAGAATACAAGGCCTTTCAAAACCTATTTTTAGCCTATCAAATAAAAATTTACTTAAAAATAGACATAAAAATGGTAATGGCGATCAGTCAATTTTAGTGGTTAGCTTATTTTTGTTGGACTATGAAATTATCTTATAATATAGATTAATATGGAAATAAGAATCATAAGAGATAAAAAAACTTAAACAATTTGTAGACTCTTTCACAACATATTAAAATGATAAAAAATTTATGTAGAATTCTTGTTATTCAACATAGTGATATATTACAAATCACTCATAATAGAAAACTATTAATTAGATTGAAATGAACAATTTGATTGTGTACAATACAACCAAAACTGTACAAAGAATTTTAGAATATAAGTAATCAACTAAAGTACACATAAGTCCTTACAACTATGTGATAAAATAATAATTAAAGAGTACAACCAATTGCATAAATTTTCTCAATTTTATGGTAATATATCTCTCTTTTGAATTGTGTGAGATATTCACTTATAAATATTATGAGGCTTATAAAAATTGATTCCTCTTCTATGAAAGTTCATTCCAAATTCAAAAGACATAAATTAATAAAATATTCATCAATTTGTAAACATTTCCCCTTAATATGTATCATGAAGACTCTAGAAACTTGCACATCAAATACAAAGGTAAGGGAAAGTGTTTACATCATGTTTAGTCATTCTTTCAGTGAAACACTATTCATCCTTGCACAAACATAAATTAATTAGATTTATTTGTGAAAATTTAGTTTCACCAAAGATTATGTTGATTGTGATAATACAAGATTGAAAAATACACAATTTTATTAAAGTTTGGACACGACCCATAGATCCAAACCTCATAATTATCTTTATAATTCTTTATATGGGATCATGAGCCTCTTTCAACTTTGTTCACAACTATTTGAAATCTGTGGACAAACATTCTTACCATAATAAAACTTAACCCTCTTCAATGATAATAATAAATGATTAAAACATATATAATACTTTTCATCATGAGGCCAAAGTGTTAGAAACAAATGTGACATGAAACATGATAATAAGCTACATCAGGTCATAGATTAAGGTTGTAAACATTTGGTAAATTGAGATTATGTATACCTATGGGTTCAAATAATTTTGTTTATATTGAGATTGGACCCAAAAGTCATAAAGGCTAGAATTTATATTTATATGAGTGGCACAATAAATAAGTTCACTAATTTTATGATTTAATATTATAATCATTCAAGAATTAAAAAATATAGACAATATATATTAGAGGCTGAGATGTTTAAAATGGTGAATTACATTCTATATTTCCCATTTCAGTCGAATCACATTCAATGATAGTCATTTCCCAACACATCTACCAATCAAAGACTGGCTTCCCCTTTCCACATAAACCATGGAAATCTTTGAGTCTAATATTTCCAAAATAGGAGTAGCATCAAAGAAAATTAAGGGAATATCACCAAGGCAAGTTATTTACAGTGGCTTTTTCTAACATATTTACAATTTAGAGTTTTTATTAAAGTCCCCCCATCTATTATTTCTACCTTATAAATCATTTCTAAAATAATTTGACATCTGGGGACAAGAATTAGCTTTGTACTAGGTTGAGCCTTGAGAATAACATCTTTGAATAATTATCCATAACTATGAAATGGGTTAGAAATGTTTTTGTAAGTAGAATACACTACATCCTTAGATAAAACTATAGTCACCCTTACTATTTCTCTAGCATCCCTCTTCCCTAACGATGGGCCTCTATTTGACAGGTTGCAATCCACCCCTAGCTAATTCAACCCTAAAAATTCTTCTTAAGGTTCAAACCTTGGTTCAAACTGCTAAGAGGTATGGAAAAAGAAATTAGAAGCTTTGGTTTTAGACCTACCCTTACCATGAATTCATTTTACTACTAACATGTGCCCCACTAGGCTTACCCTAAAACCTACTACTCCTTTTTCCTCTCCTTTCTACCCACCTAAATTCTCTATCCCCTGCCCCTTTGATCTCCTATGCCCTTATTCGTCAAGATCCAAATCTGCCACAGCTACTAAAATCTACCCTTTGGCCTACTACATGGCATGTTTCACCTCTTCCATTGCTACTTCTGTCATCACTTTCTTTTCCATTTTTAATTTTTTAAAAACATCCCCCTTCAATAGTAATTATGTATTTCATGTAATTTCTTAGTTTATGCCTCTTCATATTTTTATTAGTTAGTTTAATTTTTCCTCTATTATATGCATGCTTAATTCATATTTAATATAAAACTTCAAACCATTTACATGCCTTACATCCATATGTTTACTTGTTTCACCATGATCCACTCATATAGAAAAATTGTAAAACTAATATTTATATTACTTTATACTATGATCCTTTTACCTAGGATTCTATAATATTATGTATAATTTTTCTACATAACATATATGATTAAATTAATCATTTGGATTCTTCTCCACCTTTCATGAAAGTATTGATCTTTCTTTACCCTTTCTCTATCTATTCCTTAAAAAAATGATTTGACAAAATAGTTTCATGACCGTTTAATTTGATGCATGTAAACTTTACTTTCATGTCTTTTCTTATAATTTTCCATTAAATAAACATTTCCAATGTCTATCAACTCTAGTTTTAATTTACCTCCATAATCTAAAATACAAACTTTGATTCCTTTCATTATTTCACTCTAAATCTTGAAACATATTCTATGCCATTGATAGTGGACGTTCATGTTCTTTCTCATTTTTATAAAAATAATTTATCATGATCTATTTCTTTCATTGTTTCCTCTATTGATTACCTTTGTCTTTTATTAATGACTATTTTATTTAATGGTTTGACTTTTTCCTATACTTTTTGTATAGTCATGTTCATCTATAAAATTCTTCTTTATTCTCTTAGCATATTTACATCATTTATTTTATCACAAAATACTCTTTAAAAATATAATATAAGAACTCAATACAAATTAACAAATATATTATCTCTAGGATTTTATCTTGCTCTTATACCAAATGGTGTAACTGAAGAGAAAGGAAAATATCAACATGAACAATACTCAAAATTTCATTAAACTATAACCTTTATTTGATAATATTAAATGAATAAAATTATTACATAAAATTATTTAAAGAAACCTCAACTCAAAATTTGAGATGACATGTAAAATTAAAATATGTCAAAAAATAATAAACATTTTACAATTAATTATCCCTGCAATATATAAAAACATTATTTTCATAATAAAATATTCATAAAAGTGGAAATGGGCCTAATGTTGAAAACATTTTCTATAAGTAGTAAATTCATGACATTGGACTAGTTACTATCTAAGTTCACATTCAATTACAAACTTATCCGATTTATACTATTCGCATCCTAACTAAAAATACTAAAATGAAATTTTAAACCCCTGAATGACATTAAATATCTCTATACGCAATAATTACGAAATCAGATCATGGCTAAATTTTTATTTCTTGTATATTCATTTTGGAACAATTGAGAGATCAATTGAATTAATGAGTTAAAATTTATGACCTTTAGAAAATATGTAAAAATAAATATACGTATAAGAAAGATAATTATTTACCTTTCATTTCCTTTAAATATTTACAACATTCATTAGAAAAAGTCACTCTTTTGAAATTATATCAAATGCTTATTGATTCTTATTTTAAATAGGTAAATTTAATATTCAATTTAAACTTGGGAACTAACTTAATTCTTATTTTTCATTTTGTTTTGTTTTGAATAGTCAAAATCATTTAGACATACTTCTTTTGTTTTGAAAATATGTTATTCACTTGGAATGAAATATGTGGAACCCTATAATCTATACACATATATCAAAAAAATCCATAGACTATGAAAAGTTAAGATGGAACAACTTAAAAGGAATGATTCAATATTCATCATTATGTATTCATGTGTAAAAAATATTTGTATTTACATTAACATGTATGTGAGTGTGTACATATTAAAATTGGAAAATTATAAACAATTTACAATGGTTCTCAGGGAATTATTCAACATTAAATTACATGACTTAATGTATCTATGTACTATTGGATCATCTCCTATCTATTAAATTTATTTATTTTACTTACCAATATTATGTATTTTGTGTTATATTAATAAAATGAAAAATCTTAGAAAATCTATCACAACAACAAAATAATAATAATAATAATTACACCTTTGAGTATATGGTAGCCTAAATATAAATTCCATAATACAATTTGCCTGGAAATAGTAATGGCATGTATAACCCATTATTTTGTGCATGGATTTTAGTAACCTAATATATCATGAATATTGAAACATACAATTCCACATATATCTTCATATTTGACAAAAATACTTTCTCTCCACTAAATCTATTATCTAATTATCACCAAAATGTCTACCCAAACCACCATTTTACAATTTTAGTATAATATTTTCCCTTACATACCCAATTGGAATACATAATTGTTTTTCATTGAATAGATAACTATCATTTATACAAGAGTGATAATAAATAGTATGTGTCTCACATGTAAATTTAATCATACATTTCTCAAATATATTTCTAAAATATTTATAAATATCATATAACTACTTAACATATTCAAATACACATACATCAGTAACCATATTAGTTAATAGTGTCACTCACATGCTCAATGAATCAACTCCCTAATTTTATTTTCTTGGTTTATGTTTGAATACAAAAGTATATCCCTACAAGAAATACTCCCACTTTCATGTATATAATTTAAATTATTTTTAGTGTTCAAATATTTCAAATTCTCATGTTCTATATATAATATAAATGTATTAGGTACTAGGTAATTTCTTAAATGCCTTAATGTTTTTATAAAGACATAAAATTGATCAACATTTATTTCTTATCTGATTCAATTTATCATAAAATACCCAATGAATCATATTATTTATTGACTCAAAACAAAACCAATTCACACATGTGAAATATTACAATCTACCTCTAATAATTTACTAAAATATTGTAATGATAAAATAGGTTTTCTCATGATCTTCTTTATTAACAATTGAAACCTTCCCATTCTTGGTACCTTTGTGGATACAAATTATTTCCCTCTAAACCACTATGTTATTAGTGTCAAAATACTACTTAAATTATCAATTATTTTTGTATAATTTTTTTTTGAAACATAGAAACATTTTAGCTTTTTTATGTTTATTGAAATAAACCATTAAATAGTTTCCTTTTACACTATCTTCATCAATTCTTATGTTATCTATTGAAACTACAAATCCCAAAAATACAAAATTGTTTTGCATAAACTTGCACTTATTCATGTTAAATCATATATCTTATAATTATTTAAAAACTCTAATAACATCCTAAAATGAATATAGTTCTCTACTTTAATCTTTCTCGATATAAAATATGATCAAAATAAACCATTAGAAAATCATAAATGTAATCTTGTAGCATTACATCATCACACAAATAAATGTGTTATGTGGATTAAAAAATATAAATGGAAAAAAATACACTTATATAATCCATCCCTAGTCATGAAATTTGTTTTCCAATCATCTCCTTTATGAATCTTAATCTAATAGTAACCACTCTCTAGATCAATCTTAATAAAGTATTTTTCTCTTGCAAGCACATCCATCATATCATCTACATGAATTATAGGAAATATGTATATGATATTAAATTTATATATTTTTGTACTATCAACACACATAATCTAAGTACCATATTTACTTGGAATTGTAAATTTTGGTGTTGTACATGGACTCAAGATCTCGCTTACTACACCATTTCTCTCCAATTCAGTAACATGTGTTTATTAAATTATGTATGTTTTGTTGGACTCATCCTACAAGTTGTTTAATTCAGTAGAATTGATCTTGGAATAAAAAAATATGATGTTGAATATATCTATTTTGATTTTAAATGATATAGTATGTCATCAGGTATAACATATAAATATTATTTCAGCACTTACATTAACTTTGATGGTATTTTCACCACTTCTATATCTTATTTTTTTATTAATACATTAAAAAAACCTATAGATTTCATGTATTTGATAAATTATTCTTCATACATCATGATTTCTACCTTACCTTATTATTGAATAGGTATAAAACTACTTTGTGCCATATTTACAAAAAGTACATGTATTCTTTGCTCCATCATTAATTGTATTTCTATCATATTTCCATGGCCTTGAGAATAACACATGGCATGCATCTGTTGGAATTAAATCACACCATATGTCATATCTTTAAATTTTTATTATTTCTAAATCTATTAAATATATTTTCCATTTATTAAAAAATTAAATCCAATTAGTATATGATGTTTTTCACATTGCAATCCTAGATCCTATACCATTTCTTTAGAAATCATATTTTAAAAACTACCACTATATATAATTACTTTGAATATCATACCTCTTGAAGTTTGAAATGTTTAAAAAATATTTGTATGCAACCATTAATCACCACCCTCTTTATTCTGCACTTGTTCTTTCACTATAGATATCATTTTTGTCCTCATCATGATACTTTATCTTATGTTTAATAATGAAAGTTATGTGTTTTGTTCCTTTAATTTATCCTTAGTCAAATTTGATCTTTGTATATCTTTTTTCCTCCTTTTCTTGTTCATGAAAGTGTGGACACTCAACCTCTATATGTATTTATTATCCACATAACTAAGAAACACAATCCATGCATGGACAATTACATCCTCTACCACCACCATAGCCTCCAGGTTTTTGAAATCATATTATTTTTTGAACATTTTAAAATCCCCATCTATTATATTCTTTATTTTTGAATCAAAATATTCTTATCCTCTAGTGGTATTAAATTTTCCTATAGTGGTATTGAACCAACCTCATACACTTTATAGAGATGGTTGCCCTCTTTTTGTGCTAATTAATCGTAAAAAATCATATCTATTTTTATTTTCCTATACATGAAAAGCTAATTGATAAGCCTCTTCCATGAAAATTATTATATGTATCCTTATTTATTCTTGAATATAATAAAAAAAAACATTTAGATACCTTTTAACCATTTATTTATCTATTTCATCATGCTTCACTCATATAGAAATATTATAAAAACCATTGATATATTCTTGTAATCTATAAGAATAAGTTTATCCATCAACTTCTTTTCTATCTTTATCTAAGTATTGATAATTTATTTAACCATTCTCTATATCACTTTCAATACATGATCAAACTAGATCATTCCATGATCCTTAACTATTTGCATTCAAACATCACTTTATTTTCTTCTATCAAACTTTTCCATTTTATTTTTTTGATACTATTTAATCAGTCTATCAATTCCTGTACTTTTGAACTACATCCATATTCAAAAACATCAATATTGATTCTTTCATTTTTTCCCTCTAAATCTTGAACCATCCTCTCTTCCATTATTGGAGGTTATTCTTATTCTTCTTTAGTTTCATTCCATTCATCTTCATGATGTGTTTCTTTTGTTATTTCTTCTCCCTCTTTACTTTGTCTTCAAATTGTGACAATTGCAATCAATTTTCTCACCTACCTCTACATAGGTTGCATAACTCTATTCATTTGTTCAATTACTCCTCTTCTTATTTTTATATTTACACATATTATTCAATCATATAATATTCTCCCAAAATATAACTTAAAACTGTAATAAAAATTCAAAAATATTTTACCTCTGAGAATCAAACTTAATCTGATTCTAGATGATGAATCTTAGAGCCATGCTTATTTTAGTACTTTCTATTTTTAGTAAGTTTCATCTTCATGCAAGTTCAACAACTAATATTTTTAGTAATTTTTACATGCAAGCTCAGATGCACCTAAAAATCTCCAATTATCCTTTCCACACAAAAGTTTTATTAACAAATGAATATTAGCTCATGTTCATGTCTAGTCACAAAGATATGCAATTTATAAGTTTTTAAATCTCTCAAAAAATATGAAAACATAATTGTGGACCCTTGAATGATGATAAATGTTATTTTAAGTATATCATAAATGAATATAACCAGTTATATCCAACCAACATCATAGTTTCCTCTTTTATACCATCATTTTATCATAAACAAGTGCTCAACTTCACTTATAAATCAAAGTTTATAACTTCAACAAGTTAGGTGTTCATGCCATTCATCATCGATATAATAGGGGAATATTATCACCAACTATATTGTCAAGATATATTATTATTGAGTATGTCCACTACTAGACATCCCATTCTTGATATGTCAAATTAATACCCCCTAATTGACTCAATAAAAACCATTTATACATATTAAAAAACTCTTATTTTATCCAAGAAACATTTAACATCACTTTTATGATATGAATATATAAGCAAAACATAGTAATCATACACATGTTTATCATACATATAATTAATATATGTTTTCATATGATCTATTATGAAATATTACACAGGTAAATGAAATAAAGAATGATACTAAACATATAAGTCATCTTAATTAAATGTCTAACTCTTATTAGTAAAATAACCATTGGGCTAGTTCAAGGTGAGGCTTGATAAAATGTTACACTTATGAAGTTATGAGTTTCAATTAAGATCTACCCACCTTTATAAACATGTGTCGAATCTAGCCCTAAATGTAGTAGGACATCTGGGTCTACCCTTGGATTACAAAAGATACAAATTTAAAACAACTCATCAAGGAGAGAAACCACACAACTCAAAGAAACATAGAGAGAAAAGAGCAACAACCACTTATAACTAGTGTTGGAACCAACTAGTTATAGTTGGACTTAAAAATAGAATTAATTGATGGATAAAGTGGTTTAGGACTCCCACAACTGATTTTGACTGGATCAAAAACTAAAATCAACCCACATTTTATTGTTGGCATGGAAACTAGCCTCAACCACAAGAGGTTGACGTCTATCCCCAACAGTCTCAACATACCTCAAATCAACTGACTAGGGAAGCAAAATAATAAAACAAATAGAAATAAACCCTATGTGCTCCCTAAAGGAACCCAAACCCAATTAAGCTCAACTAAAGATAAAATAAATAATTGAGCTAATTGTATAGGTTTTAACCAGACCCCAAACTAGAACAATCCAGTGTTTGATTGGATCCAACACTAGTCTGGACACAAAGGGAGGCCTAAGTCTATTTACTAATGGAACCTACAAGGGTTTCATACATCCCCACTTCAATCCAAAGACAAGAGCGATAAAATTTAACCTAGGGATGAAGCTAAGATCACTATGGGGACCAAAAAATATGTTTAAATGTATATTATTTGAAGAAGATCCCGCAAACTAGGAAAAACTACAAAATGTAATGCTTTTTTAATCCAAAAAAATAGGGGAGTTCAAAGAGAATCCATAAATGGAAATGGATTCCTTAAGGGTGGTCCAACCCTACACTGACATAAAAAACTCCTCCTTACAACATCCAAGAAGAAAACCCACATCCGAGATGTTGAGAACAAGGTTGAATAAAGCAATGACCTTAAAAAACCTTTCCCTCCAAGAATAGGGGCATAACCTAAAATTCAAGGTTTCACTAAATCAATGAATACACCAATGACTAATAATTAAAACTAGACATAAATCCTCTTCCTTTAAGGAACTAAAGGCAAACTCTTCCCAATATCCATGTAGAGAACAAAGAGCCCTCACCGGGATTATTCCCCAAGGTTGTGTGGTGACCACAAAAAAGGACTATCATCAAAAACACTCTGGGTGCTCATCTCTAGGGAATGAACATAAAAGGGCTTGACGAACCTTGAAAATCTTCTTAGTTTCTCTCCATAGAGGAAATCTGAAAAACAAAGTACATATTTGGCATAAAACAATACAATGACTAGTCAAATAATATATATTGAAATAACAGAGGCATCCTAACAGGGTTTGGAAACATAAATACTCTTTAAGGCTCTTATCTTGACTTCGTTAACTAAGGGTCCTATCTCCACTCTTTTTCCATCTCTTTCTAGAAGCCAAAAAATTAGGGATACCAAATCCCAAGCTCCCTTTGCCAATTGAAACCCTACATAATGCACTAAAACCATGAGAGGATGCAAGAAAAACATCATTTCCACCTCAACACATTCATTGGTAGAAAAACAGAGAGTTTTTCCCATCCAAATATCCAATTTGGGCCAAAAGAGGATCCAACCTAGCCACGGAGAAAATATGAAAACCTTACTTTCTCTCTGAATGCATGGTAGAAGGAAAATGACCTTCACCCCATAGGGATTCTTCATCAAACACACACCATAAATATATAGCAGATCTAAATCATCATCTTACCCATCCTCCTCTTCCTTCTCACTTTTAGATTTCAAAACCCTCCCCAACTTCTCTTCTAGCTTAATGCCATTCTTTTAACATTATAATTTATGAAATATATTTCACTTTATTAATTTTTTTAATATTACAATATTTTTTTTGTTTATTTTTTTAAATTTAATTATTAATTTTAAATTATCCATTATATTTTTTTCCCTTATCTTTCTTTTTAATTTCCTGTTCATAATAATAACTTATAATTCAACATGTATTTATATTAATTTAAATTTAAATTCTTTTATTTTAAATTTAATTATGTTATAGTATAATAATAAGGGGGAAAATAATTAATCTAAAATTCTTTTTCCTTTCCAATTATGTTACTATTTCGACAATACAACCTATACATAAATTAGTCTCTAATTTTTTATTCATTATAGAAATTTTTTAGTCTCTAATTTTTGTCAAAACTAGATTTAAATTTATATATTTTCCTTCAAATTTAATTATATTATTACATAATATTAAGATAACAAATCGTTATTCTAATATTATTTTTATTTTTCAGTTATTTATACAATACGTTTATTTTAGTGAAATCATATATGTATATATATATATATATATAATAAAATAAAACATTAGTTATGAAAAACAGTAATACATAACTTGTATTTTTGGAGTATGTGCAATAATGATCAAAGAAGATACAATCTGTTTCTTCCTTACAGCATTTGCTGTAAGCTTTAAAACATTTGAGAAGGCTTTTATCCATTTTGATATGATAAAATTCACTTGTTAATATATTCTTTTAAATAGGGAAAGCAAAATGAGAACACTTTTTCCACATCAGATAAAGTAAAATTCAAATTTAATTTTCCTTTTCCCGATTCAGGTAAAGTAAAATTCAAATTCATTTTCTTTTTACGATTTGGGTAGAGTAAAATTCATATTCACTTTCATATTCGGAACGTTTTTATTTGTATTTTATTTTGAATAGTCAAAATCGTTCAGAGACACATCTCTCTCTTGAAAAGAGATTATTCACTTAAAATTGAATCTCGGTGAAGCATCATTGGATATGCATATATCTATAAAATCTATGGAATATGAAAAGTTAAAATGATAGACTCAATTAAAGAAGCAAAAATCTTCAACCCTTTAATGATGTAGAAGGCATATATAATGTAGGATTTTATTTTATTTATTTATTTTATTTTTACTTATTTTCATTTTTATATTTTGATGTAGAAACCATAATGTGATAATATTTTTTTATTTTTTTTTTAATATCAACTTGAGGTCATGATGTCTTTATTTCAAACATTCTTTCATCTCGTTTATGATAATAATTATGTAAATTAAATAAATAATATATATTAATATTTTAATATGATAAAATTGTAGTTTAGGTTAAAGTGAGTTTTTTTTTAATAATTAGTGTGGGTACCAATTCAAGATATATTAGGAGAATTGATCAAGATTATAAAAAGGACCCTACCAAAATAAATCTCAAAAGGATCAATTTTTTTTTGTCAGAAACAACTGATCAAGGGTACAACAATAACTCATTCGAGAGAAGTAGCATCCGATTTTTAATGGATCACAAACTAATAGAGGAGGAGTTAATACCGCTTTTGAATGGTATGACAACTAACCATTTTTGGTTAGACTGAAAACCATCTTGGCCTAATATGAGGTCCACGGCTCGGGATACCATTAGGGTCTCTAAGGGACTATTAAATTTCTTTTTGCTAGATTGAGAACTATCCTCGACACAAAAATAGGTCTAGATCTCCACTATAGAGCCAAATACAAAGAAATAAAACCTATGACGTCCCACGATAAAACCCAAAATTAACATAACATCCATCACTTTTAGATTGGACAATAACCATCCTAGAAAATAAATACAAGGCCTAGGTCTCTAAAAAACCTTTCTGATCCCCGATGGGACCCAACATGCCAAAAAAATTTACAAGATCTAGTTTTGATAGGACTGTAAATGATCATACCATAATTTTTATTAGAACTAGTTTTGTCTGGACCGAAAAAAAGCATGGGCTAATGGAGTAAGAGGCCTAAAGCTCAATAACACTAGTATTTTTGGCCCCCAAAACAAAACAAGCTAGAGTTTTCCTGGTTTTGGAACTAGTCTAGGCATATAAGGAGGTCCAAGACTCCAACATAACCAAGCCTTTTCCCTTAAGAGCTGAAACAAAATGATTTAGTTACATATAAAATCCCTCATCCATTCCATCATGGTAACCATTATTCCTACTAGACAAATGTAGTTTTTATTCTCTTAGAGGGAATGTAAAACTTTTGTTGTCCATGAAATAAATTATTGAAGGCATGATTATGACAAGTTGTTGTTATGCATTAATATAAAATAAAAAATACAAAGAAGTACTACAAATACTAGCAAAATCAACACAAAGGTCGATTAAGTATTGGGATGTTATACTTGATTAGTTAAAAGATGTGTATTCACCAAATGGAGACATTCAACATCATATTGATTTCATTATTGGATTAGTTATATCCAATGAATCGGATAATAGGATGATTCCAACATAACATACATAATTGAATGAACAAGTTATTGAATTGGTGAGAAAGGTTGTAGTAAAGGAGTGCATGAGTCCATGTGAAACATCAACATTTATAATTCAAAATAAATTTGTGACATGGAGGATATGAGTGGATAGTAGAGAAATAAATAAAAGAACTCTCAAATCTATATTTTTTATTCCTCATTTAATTGATATGATTGATGTGAATTTAGGATCAAAATACTTTAATAAGATTGGTCTGAGTGGATATTATTAGATTTGGATTAATGAAGAAGATGAATGGAAAATATAATTCAAGACTATGGATAACATATGTGAGTGGATGGTGATGCCATTTGGATTGTTCAATCCACCCAACATATTTATGATGTTGATGAACATAGTTCTATCGTATTACATTATTAAGTTTGTGTTGGTTTATTTTATTTATATTTTTATATTAAATAGGATTAAATATGATTATTTAATACAATTTATAGCGTTATTAGAACTGTTAAGAAATGATTAGTTTTGTGTAAATTTGAAGAAGTACAAGATTTTACATAATAGTTTGGTATTTTTAGGATTTTTAGTTTGAGAAGATAGTGTAAGAATGGATTAAGAATAGGAAAAGTTAATGTTTGAGTGGTATATTCTAAAGAGTATCACATAGGTAAGGAATTTCCATATTTTAACCAATTTTTATAGAAATTTCATAAATAAATTTATTATTATTATTATTATTATTATTATTATTATTATTATTATTATTATTATTATTATTATTATTATTATTATTATTATTATTATTATTATTATTATTATTATTGTGTCAATATAAATTTGTATGAGATGAAAATAATTTTAGTGGACAAGGGTAGAGACATAAAGATTTGAATTATTGAATAATATGATTACATAAAAATATATTTTAGCATTGCTCAATTTTAAATTTTTGATGTAAATTGTAATGCTTCACATGTAGGAATTAGTGAGGTGTTGAATCAAAAAGTGCCAGTATCATATTTTAATGAAGAGTTGAATGAGGTAAGAAATAATTATTCTACCTAAGATGTTTAATTTTATTCCATTATAAAATTATTAAGACATTGAAGTCATTACTTGGTGCTTAATGAATTTATTATATTTATAGATAAAGAGGCTTTGAAGTATGTGAACACTTAAAATAAGCTAAATAGTAGGCACAACAAGTGGTTGTCTTTGTTATAGAGATATATATTTATTTTGAAACATAAATTAAGAAAACAAAATTAGGGAGCTGATATTTTGATCAGAAGAGTGTCACTATTAGCTACTATGGTGAGTGAATTATTTAGATTTGAGGTTGTTAAGGAATTATATGATATAAATCCATATTTTGTTAAGATAGTTGAGCAATGTTAATGAAGCTATTAATATTTTCTACAAATACTATTAACTCTAAGTACCTTATAATGTATGGCTATCTCTTCAAGGCAAAATAATTTTGTATTCCAATTAGGTCCCTAAGAGACAGTATTATAAGATAACTATACAATGGCGATTTGGGTGGACATTTTTGTAAGACTAAGATAATATATTTGGAGGAGGAAATTTTTTTCACCAAAAATAGAGAGAGATATAGGAAAATATAATTCAATATAAAGGATGTGCCATGTGGAAAAAGTCCATGAATAAAATATAGGGTTGTCTATGTCATTACTAGTTCCAATAAGAGTAGTGACATATTTGATTATGGACTTTGTGTTGGGATTTATAAACACATTTAAAGTTAATGATTATTTTTTATTTTGTAGACACACTTTATAATATGGTTCATTTTATTGAATGTGAGAAAAAAAATAATGTCATTAGAGTAGGAAAAATATTTTTCAAGGATGTGGTGAGATTGAATGGTGTTCCAAATACTATTATGTCAGATAGGGACAAAAAAATTTCAATTCATTTTTGGATGACTATGGAAAAATAGGAAACCTGAAACAACCCCCAAAAAAATTAGAATTGTATATATGAGTACATTTTGGATACATAATGAACCCAATTACCTCACTTGTTGATGTAAGAAATAAATGTTTAATGCACTCATGAATGCATAAATAAGATCAAAGGTGTTGAATTAAGGTAATTATGTAGAGGTAATTAGATACAAAAGGTGTTATGGGGAAGTGTGTTACCGTAATAGATGTTTTATGGGGTTCAAGGAGTATTGGTTTACGAATACATAGATAAGACCCAAGTTTTGTATGTGGCACTCTTACTTCCACATAAGACCATTCTTAGGTCTTTAAGCTTAGGTAAATACCTCACTCTCCTTAGTGGGTTTTATCCCTACTCAAGGATGGTTGAGTTTAAGGATTAGTTTAATCAAGAAAGATTACATGAACATCCTAAGTTATCATTTGGTTAAAAATATGTTTGTGTTTAAAGTACATGTTTCTAACATCATAATTAAATTGTTTCTAACATCATAATTAAATATGTTAATAGTTTTTAATAGCATAGATGAATGTCCTAAGCATGTCCACACTATCAGATATCCACCATGTAGGATGCTACTCAATTGTGTTCATAACCCTAGAAAGTGATAGAAACATATGATGTTGATCTAAGCACCAATATGTGGTTTAGAGTGAAGTCTCATTAGTGCTTATTTTTATCGTGCATTTTTATTGTGGCTTTATTGGGGTATTACTACATGTTTACATATGATTTATTCTTTGGAATATGGGGTGAATCCCTACTTAAATTATTATCTTATAACAATGTTTTGATTTTTATATAAGCTGAGTATAGAGGGTTGTTATTCGATTAATTTTGTGTTGACACATTTTTCATATTTGGGGATCATATGGGGTTCTGAGATCTCATGATGATCCCCCAAATCTCTTATATCTATTATTGAATTTAAATTGATTTATTATTTTAATGTTTGTTTGAATCACTGCTACCATTTAAGGATAATTATGAATTGTTGGATCGATTTTAGATTTATAATCTATTAATGGTTTGAATGATTGTAGGAATTAGTAACTATTACTTGGATAATCTATTATGGTTGAGTCAAATGAATAGGTTAACTAGTTATATGTTAATTTGATTTTATAGGGGGACTGTGGTTAGGTTGTGTATAATTTTTGAATTATATGTTTCTATTCTATTATATGACTGTGTGAAGTTTACCCTTATTGGGTCACCATTTCTAGACTTTGCCTAAATAACTAGGCATTAGTTGGTATTCTTGTATCCTTGGGTTATAAATTTATAGTTGGGATAATATAAGTTGACCGTACACTTGGATGGATTAAAACAATTTTTTACAGAAGCTATGAAAATGAATTTAGTTAATAAAATCATTATTATATCCTTCGAGCAACATATAATTAGTTATACCCATTTTTGATTTATATAGACATTGGGTTGGTTATTTTTATCTCACATCAGAATAACACTTGTTTTTTATTTGTTTATGTGAAGTTATTATGTTGAGCTATCTAATATTTTAAAACTTGACTTGCTCAGAACTCCCTTCTCAAGCCTAGTGACCAGAATGACCATCTAGCGAATAGTTGGGGTGGTAAGGGCCTCCGATGGTTGGGCTCATAGGGATAGTTGGGAGGGTTTGCCTGATTTGGTTTTTTACTTCTCCTTATCTCACAGATAGGTTTGATGTAAATGGGTAATATTTTATTATATATTATTTACTTATTTCTTATCATAGATGTTATAATGATTTCATATAGCATGATTACTAGATGTAGTTATAAATATAATTTAGTTTTGATTCAATTTAGGTTATACTTAGAATTTATCATGTTAACCTTATGATTAGATATGGGTCCTTTAGGGATAAGAAGCAAAAGTTTATAATGATCAACATGAGGTAATTTGTGGGAGTTTATCTTTAATTTCTAAAAAATAATCATCTATACACACTTAAGATTTATCTTAGATTGTTAATTGGTTATTCCTTCCCTACGCTATAGTGATAAACTATGTTGTTATCATTAATGACTATTATTATACAACATTGATAATCATTATTGTGGTAATAACCTATAATTTGTTTTGACACATATAGTGTAGCAGTTATTCATTGTGAAATCTTTTATAACTTCTATATGTTCCCTTGATATGAACTATCATGGTAACTTGAGTAGAGATTTACTTTAGAAAATAGATCAATTATTTTGGTGTTTTAAGCATACTTGAGTATGTTGGCTTGAATTGTTAGCAAATACAAACCTTGACTAGAATGGATGGCCTTGTGTGTTTATCGAAATATTTCTTTTGGATCTATATATATTCATATGCTCATTTTACTTTATATATTTTGGACATGAGTAAATATAACTACTCTTAGTTTGTTTTAGACCTATTTATGGATTATAGAGAACTCGTATATGTTTCAGGTTGTATATTGTATATGATATACATGATCAAGTTTAGTTTAACTAGATTTCATGCATATGTGGAAGACATAAATAAAATTATGCTTGCATACATGGGACTTGTGAGACTATGCTTAGGTACATAAATTATTATTAAAAAAGTAATTTATTGTTTGCTTCTCATAAGTTTAATTTTAGTTCTATTGCTGAAATATATACGTTTCTATATTTGATTCCATATCAGAGACTGCCTAGTATATGTACAAGCTTATTTATGTGCTCGAAAGAATTTTTAATTTTTGGCTAAGTAAAGTAATCTAAAAATAATTTAAATATTGAATGGTAATGTTATGTGATACATTTCAATTTATTAAATACTTATAGAAATGAAATTATTGAAGATATATATGTTGGATATCACTTTTATGTGTTAGGCATGTGTATTGTCTATTTCTCTTGTGGATGGAATTTTCTTGTTGAGTAAGACATTATAAATGCTATAAGTTTGGTATGGGCATCTGATTTATGTGAGAATTTTGATGCTTTTATGTTTCTATAAACTTGGTCATGTTTCAACATGCTGTATTCATGAATAAACAATGCTGGCACATATGAAAAACATATTACTCTAATACGTCGGTTTATAATTTGAATTCTACTATATGCATGCATATTTGTACTTGTTTTATGGTAAATAAATCACTCAAGCATGATTGAATATGCTTAGTATGATGTTGAATGAAATTAGGATTATTTAATTACTAAACTCCTTGATTATATGATAAATTTATGTCTGAACTACTAATTATTCATAATAAATTTCTGATTATATGTATGGCTGGAAATGCTAAAGTAAGTGTGAAAGATGACTTGGCTAAATATGCTTCCTTTACTAAAAATAATGGTTGATTGAATAATTATGTTATGGGAATATATGTTTGGATACCATGTACTTTGGGTGTATTTATTTACCTTTAATTATTTTATTGCATTAGCTATCTACCAATATAAAATTATTTACATTGATTCAATGGTTGGTCTCCACCATATATTATATGTTAGATAATGAAGTTGATCGTAAATAATATCAGCATACATTTTGTAGATAGTGGCATTCATGTGGATTTATTGAATTATAGGTGAAATTAATCTAGTTTACTGGAAATGGTGTAGTGACCCTAAGCCATGAGGAATTGATAGGCTCAACTGGTACCAATTTAGAGATTACTTGCAGTTCTTATTTTCATTTCAATCTAGATTGTTCTCTCTTTTATGTAATTAACATTTATTATTGTATGCTTAAGGGAAATCAACATAATCTAACTATGTTCAACTTGATATGGGTTGCTATATATGATTATCATGTTTGATATTTACTTGATTCTTGCTTAGGAAAATGATTATATGTTTTCCCATATCATGGACTTGTTATGACCCAATGATGGCATAAGGTGTTTTAAGGACAACCTTTCTAGTTAGTCCCGAATGATTACTTGACTACCTACGAATGGAACTAAAACCCACTAAGGGGAATAAGATACTTAGCAAGTGATAAAGACCATTAAATGGTCCTATGTGGAAGAATGGGTGCCACATATGACGCTTATGATCTACCCATGTATGTGTACATTGTTACACCCTAATACCCATAAACACCATTAAGGCAACTTGCTTCCCCAAAACATATTTAATAAGTAATTACCCATATCTAATTTTATATTTTCACCACCTTTGGTTTTATTCGCATGTAAATGAGTATGCTAAGTAATTATTGCTTTATTAAATAAAAATATTTATGGCCAACACACATCATAAAAATTACTTTGATATATAATTCCAAATTTATTGGGGCTATTTCAATAAAAGAAAATCCTAGTGGTTCATTGGATTTAAATATGTAGGTATATTGACTTTTCAAATGCAGATGCAATCAATTTTACCAGATGTTTTTTATTTTCTAGGTAGTACATATGAATTTCATTTTTAATTACTTACTAACAATTATTTGTAGGTTAGTGGTGCCATATAAAATTTTACCTTCACATGGTTGGCTTTGTCAGTAGAGAATTATATATTCTTAAAGCCGAAATAATCTCATATTGGATGTGATCAAAGTGGTAGATTCTCTAGTGTAGGTCGCAGAGCTTGAAATTGTAGTTAGAGCTTAGAAATTCTTGTTCAATGCCAAAAAGTTACATTTTTGGACTTGCCACTACAATTTGTCCAATGGATTGTTGTCGAAACTTTGACCTAATTTGATTGGTATGTGATTAGAGGGGTTAAGGAGGTAGGGGAGGGATCTGAACTTTTATTAAAATGACTTATAGGTTTTGTTTTATGAATGTTTAAAATTAGGATAAAAATTTGCATATTTATTATATTCAAAAGGGCATTCTTTAGGCCTTAATGGGTGGTAGGTTTGTCAATAGGGCTTCATGGGAGGCAAAAAAACCATTCATAGAAATTATCCAACAAAACCCAATAATTTTGGTAGTATCATTTTAAGGTCAAGAAACATCAGAACAATAGTTCTACTAAGCTCTTGGCCTATATAAGTTTTGAGTAAATACGGAGTAAGGGTTTCATGAGTAAAACAACTCTAAAACACAAACAATTAAAAAGTAATCTCTAAAACTTTATGATAAATTGGAGAATGGATATTGTAACTTTGTCTAAGTATCATTGGGTTGAAAAGAGGTTTTCCATTTTAGATATAGTGGATTTTCTTTAAGTACACCTATAGAAGGCCATTTTTGAGAAATTTATGCATAAGGTAAGACACGTTTTTGGTTGAATTCAGTTCTATAAGCCTGGGTAAGGGTTAAAACATGTTAAAATTTATAAAATACTAATATAATTTTTAATAGATAATAACTCTATTTTGAGAAATTGACCTATTAGAGCAACAACTAGGTCTAGAGATCTAGAAACCTAAAAATATATAATTTGAGAATGAGTGATCAATCTCATAGAGACCTATAGTTGGCTAACTTATTCTAAATTTTTATACCTACATAAATCCTTGTATTTTCCTAATACCTATCCAAAGTGTCTTATAGAATATTTTTCAAGTGAAGGAAAGTAAGTTTTAGTTACTGGCAACTAGTTAAGAGTAGACCTAATGAGTAATTGACTAGTTTAAAAGAAGATAATTTGAGAGTGGATTTTGAATTGAGTTGAGAACAAAAGTGGATAAGTGTGGTTGGAATTATTCATGATTTTATATCATATTAATAGGACATTCATAGCCTTGCTAAATATATAAGAGAAAATTGTGCATTAGGTGATATCAGGGGATGATAAATGGTTTTAGCCAAAGATGGATCATTATCTCTTTAGTGAATATTTTATTTTAAGTCAATAAGGTTTACTTTTAATATACTACAAACATTATAGTCAAGGGAAAGCATAATTTCATCTTGCAATTTTAACAAAGATATATCTATAAGGATGAAGAAGTAGACCATGCACATGTTCATAAAAAGGAGTTGAGTGCAGAAGAGGTATTGAGAAAAATTACTTGAGAGGCAAGGGAAAATATAAAGTAAAAATAATCATAGACATCATAAAATTAATAGGCCTATTTATAATAAAAGATAGTCAAAAGGAACTAGATATAGGTGAAGGTGAAAAATCATGCAACTTACAAGTATAGTAATCCAAGTGAGAAATTTGTAGGGATTTATAAATGATTTTATGTCTTTAAATTATAAAATTTTCAACATGATTATGTATGGGTTTTAAGTTTAATAAAATTTTGTTAACGATCAATTGAAAAGTTATAAATGGGTGGTGATAAATGCAAAATAGATAAGAGTATCATTAGTCTTTTTCGCTAGACACAATCAAATAAAAACTTTAATTTAATAATATATGGGAGATTAAAGATTTATATCATTGAAAATATCAAATTTTTAAACATCATTTGTTAAAAATTTTAAATATGAGATCTGATAGATAATAGGTTTGAATATCAAAACAATACTTTATAATAAAAATTTTAAATTAAAACTAAAAATAAATTAATAGATTTCCATAATAGGCATACAATATAAGCACATGTGTGAAATGTCAATAATACATAGACTATCATGATAGGCATACAAAAAATTACATCTACCAACATGGTGTCTAATGTTGGGTGAATGCCATATACATATATATAATTCCTTAAATGCGTAAATTTCCATATAGGCATACAACAAAACACATCTCATGTAAAACATACTATTCATCAAATAACCTCCCTTTTTTTACCTTTCTCTAATAAAACTCTCTCTAGGATGCCCTAATAGTAGATGAAGAACCCTTTAATACATTAGATTACTCCATTTGCATCTAATCCTGTCCAAATACAAGTATTATAACAAAATTAACATAAACTACATTCAACCAATTGTTAACAAATCAATTTTAAACTACAATATAAAATAATTTAAACATGCACTTATTACAATATCAAGTTACTTTTCAATCTAATTTTGATTCTCAAATAAGTTAGTGGCAGGCTAAACTATTCGAATAGGTGTCTGAAATATGAGAGAAACATGAGAATACTAATTATCTGACTAAGACTATTAGATGTCATAGGACAAACCTACATACATAATATATTTGTTTAAGTTATATTTTATCCAAGTACGTAATCAAATTTTTAAAACAAGTCTACTTTTACAATTCAAAATTATAAGTTAATATATACCTTTGTTAGTGTTGGCGCAGATGACATTGTAACAATAATGCCTATGTCTATCTTAGCTTGCAGTGATGGAAGAGTGTCTACTTGAGCCATCCAATATTCATGTAAACAAAGTCTCACTTGATTTTATATAAAGTATCAATGATATATATGGAATTTTTTTTCAATGTGAACCAAGATATATATGGCAATGTATTTTGACATGCATATCATGAAAAGATAATGTAAATTAATAATCATGAAAGTGTATCTTCTATACAATGTGCAATGGCCAAAATTTGCAAGTAGTTTTCATGTTGGAGATAATATAAAAATTATAATGCGTGTGGGATGTGTGAGTGGAAGAGTAGGAGATGGAAATAATAGTAGCACTTGGAGAAGACAGAGTTAGGGAGAGAAAAGGAATAAGAGACATATCAAGAACTTTGTCATTATTAGTAAAGCTTATTTGGATAGAGTAAAATGTAAATAAGTGTCTAAAAATTTATGATCAATCATGTGGTATTCATATCTATAGTCAGAGAAGATTCAAGTTAATAGTTTATAGGTTCAAAGTGGTGAAAACCAAGTGTTAATACTCTATCTTTAGGCATAGGTAAAAAGAGGACAAAAAAGTCATTTTAAAGTGTCATTACAAATGATTGAAAGAAGATTAAGGGATAGAGGAGCTATATGAAATAAATTTAAACACATTGAAATTCTCAATACCATTGATAAAATGAAAAATACATGGGAAGACTATATAAAACCCAATTAGTAAGAATTTGAAGTTTATATAGTTATAAAGAAATACCATATAGAGTTCTTGAGAATAGAGTTGAGGATTTAAGGTATTATGAATATTACTATTTATTTTTTTCCATGTGTGATTCTTTGAATTTCTTTCAAATGAAATTAAAAGGTCTTAAGGGTTTATTATGTCATATTTCTTGACACAGTCATGTTCGAGGGGTACATAAATTATGTAAAACTACATGTTGGGAGTGATTTAGTATTGAGAAAGGAAAATTAATATTTTGAAAAGATGCATGGGGTAAAGTTAGATAAATTTAAATCCTTAAACACTTTAAAAGGTTCAAAATTTTATTCTATCTCATTTATTATGTTCTTGGGTAGGTGCAAGATTGAGACAACACAAGTTAAGGTTTAAAACTCAAAAATGAGATAACAACTGACTTAACTAATGAAAATTCATTAAAATTTTTGGACATGTGTATTTATATAGGAGGAAGAGGATTTTGAAGGCTTAAAGTCCATTTGAGTCTATATGTTATGGTTTGAAAATGAGTAGCCCTGAATTAGGCCTAGGAGACCTAATTAGTCTTGAGGGATTTTGAGTTAGGTGTTCTCCAAGGAGAGATAAATTATGAAAGTTTGTGTATCTATGTGAAGTAAAGGGGTATCTAAATTTGGGTTTTGTTTAGTTGGAATATTTTTAGTCTACTTAGAAAAAAGATGTTTGAATAAAAAAAGGTTAGTATAAGGAAGGTGTCAAAGAGAAAAGAAGAGTTAAGTGAAGAGTTGAAGCTTAGGGGTTGTGTGGAATGGTTGGATTCATGAAATAATATGTACTTGAGTAGATGGATGCTCTTATTATTATTGTGAAAGGATAAAATAAAATTATCATATAGACCTATGAAAACACAGATAAAGATTGTAAAGAATAGAGTAAGGATAAAGAGAGAGAACATGAACATAAAGTATGAACTGAGGAGGTTGATGCTATAAGGAAATATTGTGGAGGTAGTTGATTAGTAAAATGACTTCAAGTAGAGAAGGAGGATTAAGTGAGTACATGAAGGCTTAAGACCCATAGAGTAGGTAAAAGTGAACAAAAAAGACCTAGCAAATGAAAAGTGATCAAAGAGATAAAGAGGTCAAAGATAAAAGACAATAAAAGACAATAAAAGACAAATAAAGATCAAAGATGGGTATTTGGTAGAGGTATGTGCATGTTTCCATCCATATCAGGGAAGCTTGTTAGAAACTAGGCATCAAGATCCTTGATAGATAAATTTAACTTAAATTTACAAGGCAAATATACATAGGCTAAATTTACATATAGCATAATATTAACCTGAAATTTTACCTTTGTATAAGTAAAATGTGTCATCCTAATAGAGAAAAAATGTAGTAGTGGATGGGCCAGTAGTTGGATCTAAAAATGTAAACAATGGTTACATAAAATCAAATGCTTCAAATGTTGACTATGATAATGAAGGCACTGTCACCTCCTGGGAAATAAAAATAACATATATATTATTGAATATCTATGTAAAATAATTGTTAGCTAAATTAAATTTACAAATACAACTTAAATGTAACATGATATTTATATATAATATATATGCATCTGTGTAGTGGTTGATGTATACATGCCAAATATATGTGCCAAAAAATTATAACTCATAAGAATATTATCCAATCCCTCTGAATCATTAGTGTTATTGCCATCATAAGGTTTAGTACATATAGCCCCATAAGAACTGCAAGGTGGGGTTAGGTATGTATATTTGGTGGTGTATCTCTAACATCAGTCTATGAGAGCCTACTCATATGTTGAACGAGTGTATTAGTGAGTGAACTAAGAGAATGTAGAGTGTCGATCTCCACAACTTGATAAAATATAGAGGGGATCTCAGGCTCAAGTGGCTTTTGGATATAAATCCCTTCAGTTTGATTAGGTGTATGACGTGCCCCTGGTCGATCTTGTGCGATCCTTTTCTTCAACCCTAAAACTCACTATAATCAAAATAATTTAGAATCTCATTGAGGATAAACTCATAGTAGAGTTTTCTCAAAAAATACAATTGGACCGCATGGCTGTTATATGATGAATAATCAAAATCTATCCACCATTAGTCCCAAAAATTGACTGTGATTAAACTATGTTGGTAAAAATGGATTGGAGAAAATTTAGTAGTTATCAAAAATAGTGCGTTGGTGTATGGGTCAATAAATAAGGCATAAATAAAGGATTTTGATATTTTTGTGTTCTTGACCTCAAGTGCTAATAATTTATCATCATAATAAGCTCTACAACTATTTCAATATGAAGTCCACCTATCAATTTGACTTGTTATAGAGTCAATTTGACCTAATAATGTCTATAGGAAATTGGGTAGATGGGTGTGGTGGGTGTTTGTGGAAGTAGAATCCCCCATTCCCTAAATTATTTCTTCAATTTCAATTTTATTTCCCATAATGTTCTCAACTAGACTCTTCTGACTATCTAGGGGATTTTGTTGAACTGTAGGTGGGTTAGGTGGAGGGATAGGAGGAGGAACAATAGGGTTTTGTGGAGGGTTAGATGGAGATTTAAGAGGAAGAACAATATGGTTATGTGGATGGTTAGGAGGGTTAGGTATAAGAACAAGAGGGTTAGTAGGATGGGTTATTCAAAACAAATAAATTATAACTAAAAATTACTAAAATTTATGGTTAAAAAGTGTAGGTTTTTAGTAATTGCCTCTTCTACATGGTGGCATCATCTATTAGTTGCTTCCTAAGATGAATTTTGGTAAGGTTTTATCTCTCTCACCCAAAATGCAATTGCAGAATGCAAGGTTAGCTAAAAAAACCTCGAATGCGAAATGAGGAATTTTGCATTTGGTTTTTATTTTTTATTTTCTTTGGTTACAAAAGTAACATGATAATGCAATTGCATTATTGAAAATAAAAATAATATGATTGCATTAATAACCTATTCACATTATTGTTTAAAGTAATGCGATAAAACTTTTGAATAAAATGATCACATTATGGCTTGGTAATTACTGAGCCATAATTTAAATAATACGATAACATTAATTGAATAACAAGCTTCTGTTATAAAAAATGTCCACATTAATATACCCTATCTCCATAGACTTACCTATGTATTTTTCAAATTAATGACCCTGCTTGTATTCACAAATGAACAAGAAGATATGGAACCATTGTCTAATGTACTGTACTACCTTTATTATCAAATATCTGCACTACTCAAATACAATAACTTGGTGAATAGAAATATAAAGAAAGATTAGGGGGTGTTAACTCTTAGGAGAAATCACAGTAGTACTTAGTAGAACTCCAGGGGGAACTCTAGGTGGAACTCAACCTCTCACCCACTTAACCTTTTATCACACTTAAGTAAATTGAAGGTACATGTGTAAAGGTTATTTATTTAATAATTAAATGGAGAAGTAAATATCCTACACCCACACATGTAAACAATTTTAAAGAATAAATTGCAATATATGAACTAAAAGTCACAAACAATAAGGAAATTTCACGTGTTCTATTCTCAATGGTCGTAGAAGGATTCAAAAGGATCGTAGAACTTCAATATATTGTATGTTGCCCAAGTTACATTCAACGAATGGTCGCAACGTATTTTTTCACCCGATGAGTCTTATGCTTATATGGTCTTAGATTTAATCTTGGCTATGCAAAAAGTTGAGGAGTTAGTAAGTTTTGGCTGATGGAATCCAAACGGATATAATGTGAGATGAATAATTTCACGGGTCCGTGTAGTGCATCACCGAAGAAAAACTGACCATGTGCAGTCTTGGGTGCATGGCCACTCCATCCATTCAATGCGGATCTTGAGAAACCCAATCAACACGTGGCTTACTAAAGGTTTCTATGTGTTTAGCTATGAATGACATAATCCAATAGAGTTACGGATTTATATTGGAAACATTCAAGAAATCTGGTTTGTGATTGATAAGAGGTGGCCATGTGTCACAAAGAGACTAGGCATGTGATAAAATGAAAATATAAGTGGTTGCATGTACCCCTTAAGTGTGAGACCAAGGTATGGTGTGACACGGATAATGGCGATCGACCGAGAAAAAGAGCATATATTTTATGGTTGTCACCATGTCACCTACCTATCATTTGGGCATATGGTTGTCTCTATACCACCTACCTATCATTTGGGCATATGAAATTTTTGATTACAAAATAACGAGTGGTTGATTTCTCATTCATATATTGGTTCATTTCTCAGTTCTCAGTTTTGCATGTCTCACTCCAAAGTTCTATGCAAAGGCTCCACATTTACTACAATTGTCAAAAAAAAAAAAAAAAAAAAAAAAAAAAAAAAAAAAAAAAACAAACTAATGTAGATTTGGGGATATGTTCATAAGTGGATTTTTTCACTAAATTGTCGTCATTGGAAGGATAAAAATATACACAATGAAATAATTACCAAAACTGAAATGAAAATAAAGTGCGCTGGAGGTTGGAAGAGTCCCCATTTGTCACAATTTTCTCCATTATGAACTCTTGATGAATATTGACATGTTCCTTTTGCAGATGGTGATTGGTCCCAGCGAACTAAAAGAAGATCAAATTATTAGTGCTCAATTCTCAGTTATTTTTAGTCTATCATTATGGTGAATAACAAGACTTATATGTAGATTCATTTGTTATTTTCATAGGTTTTGAAAAAGTCTTCGATAATTTAATATGTCGCCGTGTCTCTTTTCAACCTTACAGTCATATTAATTTAAGTTATGAGATGATTCCATGGCTCAACAGAAAGAAGCTAACTACCATAATTGACTGATCGTTATCACCATTTTATATCCTCTTTCGGTAATTTATTCTCCAAGACCTTTTTACTTTGCATAGTTTACAAACCTCTCCATTATCATGCATTTTGTTTAATTCAATTTTACGAATGCATGTAAAAATGTGAACTCTAAGTTTGACAGTTTTAAATATCTTTGTTCCCTCGTGTTTGCAAATATCTAAGTCTAGGTTTCGAGTCACATATGGTTATGTTGATAATGAGTATAAATTAGGTAAGATAATCACATGACCATCCCTACTATCTATATGTAGGTTATTTAAAGTTTATCATGTATAATGTTTACATTTCAAAATTAACTTAGTGTCTCTCTTCTTAACCTAAGACTTAATAAAATTAAATATTTTTTCATCTCTTAGGTTTGTTGTATTTGGCCACATTTATCTAGTGAAAATAAGTAATTGGATCATCCATAATATAATGAAATTGACATCATTTATCTTAGTTGTATAAGAATATTTTAAAATCTAAATCTAGGAGTTAATAGTCTACTACTATTGGTAGGGAGTCTTTTAATATTTTGATTGGAAAGCATTCTTTAATTATTAAAAATATTATACAATATTAATCATATAAAAAATAGGTGGAAAATTTACACCCCAAAAGCCAATCCACCATAATCTTAACAAGCCTTGAGGGTTTGAAAAACACAAATAAGAGAATAACTTAAATCAAATATATTTCAGAGCCTTAGATCCAATAGTCTCAAAGCATAATTTTTTACCCATATTATTTTTAAATTCAGTCCATAACTTTGTAAGAGGTGTAGAAGGAATTTCAATAGTAACTAGCTCAAAAGTATTAGATTTAAGTGATATCTTGATTCCTCCGCACAAAACAATATCTTCCACATATGTCTCCTCCATAACTTTTGTTCTGGAATTCTTTGTTGGTCTATCAATAGAGTTTTCCTTGACTCCTTTCGAAGGACGATATTCATACAACTTCTACTTTTTATATTTAATTAGCTAATCCTGTTTTTTCTTTAGCCTATTTTTGTCAGGACATGTGCTTTGAATATGATGAATTTGATGGCAATAATGGCATGTAAAAGTACTGTTTTATTAATCTAAATCTTCAATCTAAAGTGAAAGATCCTATTTTAATTGGAATTTATGTGGAAAACCTTTGCTAAGATCCACCTCCATATAAATGTGAGGGTGGCTGAAGATTCCCTAATGAAATCTCTCAAAATCCATCTTGATGAATCTTCCCATAGAATTTTCAATAGCTTCACACAGTGAAGAGTACCAAAAGGGAAGAGGAAGATTTGGGAGATGAACCCAAAACAAAATTTTAGAAACCACCATAGTATCAAGATCAAAACCCAAAAACCAAGGGGTCGTAAAGAGCCAAGCTTTACCACAAAATGACAAGCCTTCCTCAAATATTTTTTGGAAAAAATTTAAGTGAGAAAAAATGAACTATAAAGAAACCCTTTGAAAATGAATGAATCTCACACTCCTTAGTCCAGATAGAATAGACCCACCAACACAAATCACCTGATCAAGTCCAAACTCCATTTAATCCTCAAATAATAATATATTCTTGAAAATATTAAATTAAGGCATTTACCTTTGGGAGAAACATTTCTTTGGTTGGCATTTAATCTAGTTGTTCCAAGATATGTGGACTTGGAGAAATTGTGGGGGAAGTCAAAGTAGCTGGCCCATGAAGTAAGCATCATCGTTGAAATAAATAGATCTAAAACCATGTTTTGAACCAGCTCCAAAATATGATTTGATGTCATAATATTATTGGTAAAGGAGAAACTTGACAGCATGGAATGCATTTTTATAATTATTATAAATAAAATTAAAATATAATGATAGTTAAAATAATAGTGGTTTCTTGATATGTACAACCTAAACTTTATATTGCAAAGAGGATAGGAATCAAAATGAAAAAATATAACAATATATAATAGTATATAATAATTTAGATATTCAATGACACATTACAACCAATAATTGAGGTGAAGGTGAATAATCCTTAGAAGGCTAGACACTTATAGTAGAAGTATCAACTAAATTAGTATTGGGTACCATCCATTCACCCTGAGTGGTTTTATGTGGTATGGGGGTTGACACAATGATTCCCCATAAATACGGCAAGTGAAAACATCTATCAACTGGGAAACACATATACACGTGTAAGCTCTATTATGATATACTAGTGGTAAACTTCCCATGTGGTAGTATAGGAATCCACCCTTCCTACCCACCGTGGTCTATTGAGAAGGATGAGTGGAAAAAAGACTATAGATGTGAGAGAGGCTTTTTTGGTGCCTAGGCATCAAAAGAGGGGAACCATGAGGTGTTTTAATTGGGGGGTATAACTCATAGTGTAGATATCACACCATTAATAGTTTAATAGATCCTAATAGTGTTGAAACTCAAGTGTCACCTTATTGGATCAAGATCTAAATTGTATAAGAGCCAAAGAGTTAACAATCATATTTTTATTAATATTAAATTGTGAGAACGGTTCTA
Source organism: Torreya grandis (assembly GCA_037957365.1). Lineage (NCBI taxonomy): Eukaryota > Viridiplantae > Streptophyta > Pinopsida > Cupressales > Taxaceae > Torreya > Torreya grandis. The sequence continues at coordinate 577,804 of JARHVA010005877.1, forward strand.
CATTATTAAAGATATTTGAATTCTTAGATGTCCAAATTTGAAATAAAATTATAGTTCTGAAGAATTTATATATAAAATAAATATATTTCAAAGAATAATATTCGTCACCAAAAAAACCATGCACCTAGAGGAGGGATCTAGGTGAAACAACTGGAAAATGTTATGGATCTAATGCTAAGAAGATTGAGTTCATAGAACCATCTAAAATTATTAGTTTATATACTTTACTCTAGAGTAGGTTAGGCATCTAGGTTGACCAATTCTAATGTTTAAGAGGTATTCTCCAAAAGGAAGGCATTTATATACCAAAAAACAAATAAAATCTGTGATCTTTATCTTAGGCTTGGCATTTCATATTCTATGAAGTCTAGTGATCCAAGTAATAGGTGAAGGACATAATTTATAATGCATATTCAATTTTTATGGATTATAAGAGATCAATCTCATAATTTTATAACTAAGTCCTAGAGACTGGTTTTTAAACTTAGTGTTGTAGTTCCATCTCTAATGCTTCCCCCATGCACATGGATGTTTTAATCCAATATTATGTATAATGACATAAATTATTTAATTATGTATGCTTAAAATGAAAGGTAAGTCCATATTAATTAACTTATATAGTTTTTTGAGTAAATTCAATGAGATCCAATCTTAGAAAGAAGCCAAATCCTTAATAGTGTGAACTCAATTTTTTAAAATACTTAGAGCTTTTATACATGGAATTTGTACTAAAGTAACACTATAATTAATCATTATGGGGACCACCATATATTATGGTAATTAAGGGAATGAACACTACAATATAAATCTACAAATAATTTTAGAAAATGCTTGACATCTTCATGATATTTACATATGCTCTTGGAAACATGATAACCTTATATCCTAATGTAAGTACTGTTAATCAATATAGTATGTAAGGCAATTTTTTTCCAAGTATTTTTTCCACTAGGCATTCTTGTATAAGTATACCATCATAGAAATATTTTCCAAGTTTCATTACCTTCAACTTATCTAACTACCTACTTAGCACAAATGGAAATAATTTTATTTTGTTTTCATCAATGTTTCATACTCCTCATTTATCATGAGGAAGGAAAAAATGTCCTATGTAACCATGTGATAACCTTTAGTTTGTTCAGTATTATCTCAAACTATGTCTGTAATAAGCTTTGTTCAATTTTAATATGATGATATTTAGAGGGACCAACATGTGGGGTAGTAAACTTGAATGGATGCAAGGAATTTTTTTTATAAAATTTAACATTAATTACTGAATTGAGACGTCTAGAAATCCAATATGAAACCTTCATCTCCACTATATCAATAACATATTGGTAACTATCTATAGGAGATATATTAGAAGCATAAGGAATACCAAGGAATTTAAATTTCTCTCCTTTATATATACACTTCTATTGATACTAAATGAGCTCATCAAGGAAAGTCATCATGATGTATTTACGAAATGTATTTTTAGCCCATTGTCTATTAAACTTTGTGCCTTCACAAAAAATGTAAATTAAACAAAGCACCTCTTTAAAATAATATTACTGATCATCTAGGGTGAGGAAGGTATCATTATTAAAATTCTAATTAATGACTTGAGAGGAAAAATCAAGAAGAATAATACCCCTAATAATTCCTCAATATTCTTTTTAATAAATACTATAGCCAAACACCTCAGTGAGAAAATAATATAATTTATTAATTAGAGGGAAATCCTTTCTAATCGAGTAAAGAAGTCAAATACTATATAAATTATTCCTATTTATGGTGAGGTGTGCCAAACCATTAGAAAATAGAGGGATCAATGCAAAGATAAATAATTGGCCAATAACCACAACCTTAAGCATAATGATAATAAATTTACATTCTATCTGATCATAAAATATTTAAAAATAAATTTTATGAAATATGGTCAATTGGTGAAAGTTCCAAGCCAATTTCATTTCATATGAACATGAAATTAAATTGTGTGTATGTTTGTTTACATTTGTATATGTATGTATGTACACACACACACACACACACACACACACACACACACACACACACACACACACACACACACACACACACACACACACACACGCACACACACACACACACACACACACACACACACACACACACACACACACACACACACACACACACACACACACACACACACACACACACACACACACACACACACACACACACACACACACACACACACACACACACATAGAGAGATAAACATAATGAATATTATTTCTATAGGTTTAATTATTAAAACTAAAATAATGAGGAGTCAATTTATAGGGATTAGGTAATCATTTAATAAGAAACATTCAAAAGGGTGGTTGGGTGCCAACTAGTAATAATATCTTGGTCAGCAACACCTTGAGGTGAATTAATATTTACTTTGTTAATGATGTATCCTAATTAGTTATTTTTTAGGGATTATTTGTAAAAATGTAACAAGTCAGGCCTCACAAATTATAATGTTACTTTGCATAATTTAGGAGGCAAGCCATCAATCCATAGTGCTTTATCACTTTGTTTTTCCACAACATGAGAGAGTTCATTTAAATAAATAGGAACATCACATTAATTTTGGTCAAAAAGGATTAAGTTGTAAGTGACCACATTTAATTAATATAATACGACCAATATTCCTTATCTCGAAACACCAATTTGTAATCATCATAAAATGCTAATGATATTTTAGGTAGAATAGTTAGGTACTTATGAGAAATATTTATTGCTTTAGTTTTTTATTTAGTTTGTTTGACCATGAGAGACTAGAATAAATACTTTGAATCACATTCCCCAATATTAATAGAATTAAAAAATTGGCCCTAATGTTTTCCCGTCAAGCTATTTGAAAATTAACAAAGTTGATCTAGGGATTAAAAGAAGCATCCATGGATTGAATGTACTAGTTAAAATGGTTTTAATAAAGGATGTAGGAAATTCGTTGGTATTCCTTAATGACAACACCATAACCTCTTTTATGTGCTCTTGTAATGTTATTCTAATAGTGGTGGAGGAAACTAGTGGTATGGTTGACCACCTCATTTCACCACTGAATGTAGATGGTAGTGTATGAAATATGTCAATTCTAATTCAACACTTTGGGGATGAGTTAAATAGTTTCCTTATGGTTAATAAGGGATGCTTTTATAAATAATTTAATGCATCTGACTCGAATATGGTTGTGACCCACTCAAATCTTCAGGTTGTAGGACTTTGATTAGAAATGAAACATTTTAAATTTTATTTGACATCTTTCCCTTATAAAACATAAAAGGTGAACACATGATACTCTAAAAGCATAAAATTGTAGAACTATTTGAAGGCCTTATTAACTTTAACACCAAATTTGGACCCTCTAAATTGTGTCTTTTTGTTTAATACATATTGTTGATGGTATGGGTCCACTCAAACCCATTAGTGTTAAAAATAATATAAAGATTCACATTTTCCATCATGTGCACCATTTCATCGAAAGGGTACCAATTATTTTCTCAAGTTCCTCAATAATATAAAAGTCATCATAAATTACGTAGGTGGAAAGTGGAATAATTTTAGTGATCAATATCAATAAATTAATTCTATGAGGGACATCATTGATGGTGAAAATAGTGATAACTTTTAATTAATAACCATAAATGTCAACCGATACATAAATAACTTTGTATGACATATTTTATCTCGAGTCAATAATTAGGGTCATAAATGTTGTATAAAACACTAGATCTAACATGTAAATATTCATGTGAGGTGAAATAGTGAGATTCATAAGATCATATACTCATCATAAAACATTTTGGAATAAATTCTAAAATTTTAACTTCTTATAAAAAATTAAATATACAACAATCAACCATTGACAAGTACTGTGTATAGAGAATTTATGGGAGCACATTGTGAGACCTCGGATATTCCATGAGAGAAAATTAATTACGAGGAAGACACCATGATTAAATCTCATTGTATATATTATATATATTAATTTTGACAAATTAGTGTGAAATAGTTTCTCAATCAAGTTTTAAAAAATAAAATCCGTTAGATAAATAGAGTTGTGTTTAACCCCATTAACTAACCTAGGAGTGTTTTCATTTTTGAGAGATATAATCCACAATTATCTAGGGAAAACCCACTTCTATACGGTTTCTAAAAATTAGACGAACTTAAATGTAAGCTATTAATTTTTGAAACATAGTTTTAAGAGGACATAAAATTAGTGTGAAATTGAACATTACTAAGGGGAGGACAATTACATTTATTTATATTTTCCTCTAGAAAAGGTTTAGTAATGTGGGGAATGTATTTTGAATTATAATTCATATTCCTAATAGGTTATTTTTATCCAGCCACCATAGTTGAAGCATCATTATTTTTATCCATCATTTACTTTTGACATGGTTCCTGCTTGATACATTAATTTGAGTAAACCAGAATTGGAAAATCATGATTCCTATGTTTGGGAAATTAACATTTAAAAAATGTTTTTGTAGTATTTAAGTGAATAACATTATATTAGAATCATTGCATCCCTATTTGAATATTAATGGACTCTTTTATTTACTTTGTCAAATCAACCGCAACACTAACATGTTTTTTTGGGGTGTGAAAAGTATAATTTTTCAAACCCATGATAAAGAACATATCCTATGAGTTTTAAAATATCATGATATAAATTCCACATATGAAGCATAAGACATGGAAAATTGACTAAGATAGGCACATTAAAATAGGTTTATTCAAACACATTAAAATGGTGTATCTATGGGGACATGACAATGAGGGTATTCCTTAGAAACTAGAAACTTAACCCAAAAATATGTGCATAGAATTGAGATGGATCCTTAAATGAGAATAAAAAACACTTAGTAATGTTTAAAAAATAACTACCCTAAAAACCCAACGGTTCCATGTGGTGTCTAATCCAGCCATTGATCAAGTCCTCTAAGGGGATATTACCAACGTATTAAGAAATAAGATGGATATTTTCATGAAACCTAAAAACTATAAAAATGGCATATATTTTAAAATAAACATTATCCTAATGATGATTATCATAATATGTACCTTGTTATAAACCTTTGAGTTGAATTTTTGAGCTTGTTTTGATGACATCCCTCACATTGTTGACAAAAATGGTTCTGATAGAGTGGTAAAAGGAAATTTAAAGTAAAAAAATATTTTGAGTAATATATGTGTGGTTATCAATTATATTAATTTAAACTATAAAAATTGACACCAATCATACAATTTTTTTTGGTTCTTATGATTACATTATGTATAGTTTCAACTCTACATCTATGCTTTGGATAGTTTGGAGTATACATTACCATTATTCTAAAAATTAATACTAGATAAAAAAAATGAATTAAAACTCTTTTTTTCTAACATAAAATCATGTATTATTTTTTAGCCTTCTCTGTAATCATCTCTAAAAATTAATTATTCTTCTTGGCCTAATAATCAATAAATATATGAAAAATTATGTAAAACTATTTTTTTTTTGGAATATCTTACACCAATCAATAGTATAACTATATTTATATTTTTCAAAAACCTTGAAAATAACAATATTAAAATGAAAAAACATCAATACTTAACAAATTTGAAACTACTGTACCTATAAAGTACTTATGTATTTCAATTATTGTCAAATATCATTATATGTGTGTGTGTGTGTGTGTGTGTGTGTGTGTGTGTGTGTGTGTGTGTGTGTGTGTGTGTGTGTGTGTGTGTGTGTGTGTGTGTGTGTGTGTGTGTGTGTGTGTAAAATAGACTCCCTATGTATTTTTTAGTGATTGATATTTAAAATGTTTTGTAATATTTGAAATTAAGTTCAAATAATATACATTGTCAATGCGCTATTAAATGAAGTAATTACTAAAAATTAAAATACAATACCATATACAAGAAGTGTATATTGATAAAAAACAGATAAAAAATACCTAATGAATGTTCGCTAACAATATATTTTTTCTTTAAAATTAGTGCATATTCAGAAAATTTACAGAAATACTTTGAAAAAGAGAGATAAAGATTGAAAAAGGTATAAAAAATAATGCATAAATTTCTATTTTATTATCAATGACCTCCATTGTATGTCATCATATATACTATTATTTAATTGAAACACTAATGATTCTTGAAGTAATAAAATAAATATATAGTATGGTTTTATAACATGAGGCTCAATAAGAGTATGAGAAACAAACAAATCTATAACTCAAAAAAGGTAATGATATTTTCCCTATAACAAACTAATGAAAAAAATGTCATATATCAACGAAGAATATATTATATTATAAAATATAGAATATGATAGGAAAATTATATTATAAAAATTTAAAAATTATTGTATTAAGGAACCATTAGTCCTAACACTACTATTTTAGACCAAACTAATGAAAATATTAAAATAATTTAAATATTGTTATTCCCAAGTTCATGTCTTTATAAAACATGTTTGTTATATTGATGCTTCTCTTTTAAAACATTCAAAAATAAATATTCTTGTGTCCTTGATAAGCCTGTAATATTTAAAATTTTAAAGAAATCAATATGTGTTTCGGGGCTGACATTACATTATATAATAGTCAAACTATCTTAATATTTTTCAAGTCCCTAAAAATAACAATATAGAAAAAATTATTAACAGCTTTCTATCTATTATTCTAGTATGAAATTGTGTGCTTTAATGAATTTTATAATAATTTATTAATTTCCAATTAAATAATTATAAAGGATTAATATATCTCAATGAATAATAACTTAATTAACTACATTTTATTATGTTTTTTGAACTATAGTTCATTTATACTTATATAAAATAAAACATTTATTAGGAACTTTTTCCCTCATTAATTGATAAAACCATGACAAAAAGTATATATTATATGACCTCACAAAAATGATATATCTTGTGCAAAAGGTATCACATTAAACTATATGAATATACACTTATTTTCCATACACATTGTAATGTTTCAATATGTTCCATATAAATGACCTTACACACTTAGAAATAGAGATTGAATTAAATGAGGGAGAATAAGGGGAGACACAATGACCTGCCAAAAAAATCGAATAACTCAAAAATTTTAAATATATGGATTTTAAATATTTACATGTGATTTAATCTCATGTCATAATTTTTATAAAGCCCCTATATTTAAACATACATTATTATTATTTAAAATGTGATAGACATTATTATACCATAGTAAATCTTATTAAATTTATAATTTATGATAATAAAAGTTTCAAGTTAAGAACTTAAAATGCATATTTTAATTTCAACCCACCCTCCACCATCACCCATCAATTAAATTTTATTTGGCATGTTAACATTGTAAACTTATAAGTTTTTACCATTATGATCATCTATAATAGCAAATTAAATTCTCATTTGCTCCATGTAGCACAAAAACAATCCAAGAAATTTATTTTTAATTTAGTGTAATAATATTTATTATTGTTATTTAATTTGAAATGGTGGTGTGTTTGAAATTCACTGTTTATACTTCTATCTAAGACTACAAATTTTTATTTCAAGTGGAAGTGCATATAGACTCTCCAAATCTATTCAGTGGTACTTTTAAAATTTAGCTTCATTTATATGTTAAAAAATATATTTTTTGATATATTTATAGCTATGTTGTTTTTTATTACGTGATCATATTACTAGAGGTTGAGAAAATAATAATTTGTTTATTTATATATCGATTAAATTTTAGTAGCCTGAGATGACATTTATTTTCGAAATTTATTTATCTATAACTAAACTAAAAATACAACTATGCTTAGGTTTAGAAGATTCATGGATTTATGTTCAACTATTTTTATTAAATTATAATAAAAATATTTTTATATGCAATGTTAAATCTTGAGAAAACCAAAGTAATAAAGAATATATTTATTTCCTTTTGTATTTCCATATTTTACTATGATTTATATGGGTATTATTGATCGATATTTTTTAAAAACCCATTTGAACCAGACGTATCATATAATTACATTATAAAACATATATGTTCACTGATCAAATTTTATTATGGTTATATTTTGAATGAATGCAAGTTTATAAAAAAATATCTAAATATTATATTAGATAAGATGATTATTTTTTCATATATTTATTTTCTATTTGATATTAATATTTAACTAACATATTATATAAAATAATCTAATAAATATCATTCTTGAGTTTCCCCTTTCCATTTATTTCACAAATCCAAAATCATATATTCATCTTGAGAATGATAACTATTGTCATTATTTTATATAAATTTATCTAAAACATGTATGATAATATATATTTAATGTGAGCTACTAATTGTATGTGTTTGTAAGAGTAGATAATATTAAATAATTTTTCTCTTTAAATATAACTTTTAAATAGAATAGCTAAAATGACTTGATATTATTAATTTATATTAGGTTAAAAAATTTACTCCTTTATATATAAACTTATGTATATTTCATAACATTTAAAAATATCATAAATATTATTAAATAAGTATATTAATGTGAATGGTATTAAAAATTTTAATTTTAATGATTCACAACATTTTTATGATTATTGGTAAATAATAGGTTTTTAAAGTTTACCAAAATTTTAAAAATATAAAAATAGATTAAAAAAAATAACACAACAATCTCCTCTTTCAACATAAAATGAAATTGACCATGTGCATGCTTTGACTACATTGTAGACCCGAAAGAGACAGGAAAGAAACATAAATGAACTATGACCCTTTTAAACTATTTTGTTTTTATAATCTAATGGTCTTGTTCTGAGGTTCCAACTCCCTTTTGCCTCTAAATTTCATTTTTCTTCTTAATATATTTCAATCTCCACCTTCTATTGAATATGATACAATGGGGATGGAAATCCCAAAAGAATCCACTAGTTTGTGATTTTATAGAGAAGGACTAGACAACAACCCCTCCTTTAAATCTTAAGAAGTATTATTTTTTGAAATAGAATATTACTTATAAAATTCATCAATCATTCAATCTAAATATTTCGCCTCTTCATCCAAAAAGACACCACCCAAACCTTGAACCTTCTCCCTATATTTCACTTCGTCTTCTCTTGTAATGATCTCATCTTCATTGTAAGGAGAAAATATCATGAAACGGTTGTGAGGGGCATCATTCCACTATGATTTTCCTTTATTTTTTTCTAAAATTTTGATGTTAACCTGCCATATGCCTTATATAAAAACATATTCTACATCTAAATGGTAATACTTCATAGTCATTAATTTAGGACAAAATCTGATTTTGAAACTTCAAATAAATATAAATAAAGAATTGAGACACATGGAATCCATGAAAAAAAGGGTTCAAGCATATATAGTGTGGAGATATTATATTTTAGAATCATCCAGTGCCAATAATTATCCAAAGGCCTTGCCTATAGTTGAGAAATATGATTTAAACTAGAACTGAATGGGAAGATATGGAATATGCACCCAAACTAGGTTGATATCAAAATAATTAGTCAATTTATTAGAGGAAATCGATGGATTCATCAAGATAATATGTAGATCCATGTAATAGATATGGCATTGAATGATCATGTTCCGATCCTCAATGAGGAAGGGGTTAAAATTTTCTATGAAGAATCCCTTGACACAAGGGGATATCTTGAAGGTATCTTTCATGAAGGGATGCCAATTTTAAAAAATATATTTATATAGCAATAGAAGGATTGGTCAAATATTTTTAAATATGTATATAACACTCTTATCATCAAACTGTTATTAATTGATAACATTAATGGTTAATAAAATCACTATATTTTTTGAAAAAAAATCAAGCAAAAAAATTACATAATATAATTGGTAGATGTGGTATGTTTCCCATTTTAAAAATATGGATATCAATTGTAACATTTTAAATAATGATTTACATTCCTAAACTATTCCTAGCAAGTAAAAATGTGTTTAAAATTTTGTTTATATTTTATTTTAAATTTTTTAGGGGATATAAATGTTTTTAAAACTTTAATCCAAAAGTGAGTATATAACCTTATTTATATTTTATTGATATTTTGTTTGAAATAATTAATGATATATGAGTATCCAAAAATTAAATACAAAATTATTTTTATATCAACTAAATTATTATAATTTCATAAAACAAAATTATTATAATAAAATATTTATATACTATTTTAACTCAATATAATTTTTAAATATTTTAATAATAGAGTTAATGTTTTTGAACATATTATATATCTTTTTTAGACTTTAGTTTTCACTATTATAATGACTTAGTATAAATTTATTAGAAAACAAAAAAAATAAGGTTACATATCAAGGAAACAATTTGGAATTCAAGTCTCAAATACCACATGAGGATAAAATGTTGGATCAAAACATAACATTAAAAATAAGAAAAAAAAAACTAGATGAGATATGACACTTAAAACATCATTATATCATCACATGTCACTTAAAATCATATAATGAAATATAATATAAATAAATACTAACCAAAACACCCTTGGGAGGAGTTGTATTATCATCCTTGAGTGGTAAAGTAGTCCAAACAGAAGGCACTACTCAAACAACCCCATTTTTTATTTAATTTTTTAATTATATTTTAAAGTACATAATGAGACATTTAAAGGCCCTATTACATAAAATTAAAGCATTGCAATGCATCTCAATATAATATACAGGTTGTACTAGTAACCCATAACTAACATCAGCAATATACAAAATAGATAAGTCTATAAACAAACATAATGGAATTAACAAAAGCAAGAATGTCTAGTTATCCACTTACTATTTAATTAAATAAGATATGATAAAAGTGAAATACTTAAGCACAAAGGTCTAAGTGACCCAACATAAGGGTCTATGTCACTAACTTTCTTAGGCAAGTGTTATCACATCATGAGATCAACATGTGGAGATTTATAACCCACTGCTATAGCTAACAAATAAAGGCCATTAGAAACCTCTAAATGTTTCCAGCATACTATAAGGCAACACCATCTTAGTTTCATATAAATTCATGATTATGGACATTATAGCTACAAATTTTCCAATAATAACCTTTTTATAATTTTGTTCCTACTTTAAATCAACTAGTATATCACTAAGTCATGTACATACAACAATATAAAAAGATCAAGTATAACATAAAACTTTATAATACACTACTTCTCATATGAAATTTAGAGTCAATTATAAATGCATACCAAAGGAATAATTACAGTTGGTTAAATATACAAGAACCAAATAATTATCAACAAGAATAACTCCAATGTCAACATCATATCTAATAGCATTTTTTTTAACATAACAATAGGTTGCATGAGATAATAATATGGAACTACAACATAAAAGGGATAATTAAACAAAATCCAACATGCCAACATTATATGTCAATAGGAATGAGTGAGAGAAAAGATTCTAATAAAAATCTAGGTGCATCAATGGAGAAGGATGAACACTGCAAGAAATACACCCCTCACAACCTACCCTATAAACCCAACCATCAATGCACCATACCACCCCAACCATCAGCTTATTGAAGGGTTTTGGAAACTAGGTATTTGGGTAAGATAAGAGGTATACATATAGTAATAAGCCACTAGTAAAGGGTTATAAAAACTACCGACAAGGATAAAAGGAACAATGTAACCAACACAAAACCACAACACTTAGTCGAGCCAATTGTCCTGAGTAATGCCCAAGGCATACATTGAATCTTTATAGAGGATGATTTATAATGTAAGGTAGGGTCTAGTATATCTAAATCATAAGACTAGAAGGTCTAGGTAGTGTCCCATGCTACACCCGAGAGGCTTATAAAATAATTAAATGTAAAGGAACAAACTCTTGATAACCACATAACTCCATTAAATCAAAAAGAGGAAAGCATAACATTTATTAACATAATTTAAATCAATTTTATTTAACATAGTCAGGTAAAGATAGCATTATTTCCTTCAAATAATTCAACAAATCTATAAATTAAATGGTAAAGTGACCTCATTCAATCAAAACAAAAAAACCCAATAAATAATCCTAGACTAGTAATTTCAACCAAACTAGTTTCATGAAAATACCACTACAACCAAATGAGTATAATAGAGGTTTATAATCAAGAGGGGAAAATAATTTTTTACTATAACCTATAATTAAAAATCTAGTAAAAAGATGAAAGCAAAGGATATGGCATCAAGATGGTATTTAAGACTTTCCAAGGCATTAATAGAATCATAAATCAGGAAGTCATCAACTTCACAAAAACTCTAATCATATTATAAATGGAATTTATCAAAATAACCGAATGGATCACCAAAACAGGGGGTTAGGGGGGTTGGGGTAGAGTGGGTTGGGGGGAAATGGGTGAGGGCATCAAGTCTCATCTATATATATCCATTGTACTTACAATATCCTTTAAAAAACATTAATAACGTGAAAAAGCCTAAATGATATACCCAAATGGAACATAATGATTAAAATATTAATTAAACTAGTTTGAGCTAGTGTAGTTATTTTTTTAAATAATTAATCTTAGAGAAAATGACCAAATTTTAAGAAAACTCTTGATATATGTCCATTGAGTAATTAAAGCAAAGAAACCATTTTTCATTACAAATTTAATTCTGATCATACCAGGAGAATAGCAGATTGCCATGGATAAAAATGTGGATACCTTCCCAAGCTAGTTGTTCTATTGTACACGACTCCTCCATATTTTCCAATGTATGGTAATAGGATATGAAAACCAAAAAAATGCAATAAAGAGATCTCAGGAAAATAAATTAGATCCAACATCAGATCCTTTATTAAAGAGGATACATAATCACCTTCATACATTTACAATTCTTCCAAACGTGGTCGTAGAGGACATTTCTACATTGTTTTTTGATAGGGGTGAATACAATGTTTCCTTTATTTTAACTTATCTTCTCCACATAGGCATTCAAAATCACCCAAAGCCTTTTAATTCTGACTCTGAGCAATGCCCATCTAGGGCAAAAGAAACACACCAAGCCACACATTCTATTTTTTTTTTCATCTTTCCCTGAACAAAACATGCCTCTCCTATATTTTTCCCACTCATCCTTCCTCAACAACATTCCCCACATAGAGTTTCAACCCTTATCAATTTTCAAACTAAAAACTAAAAATGAAACTCCCTTCCCCTGCATTGCCTTTTCCATAGCACATCCTAGAATAAAATATTTATGAAATAGTATGTACGTCATAAAACAAAATAAAAATCCTTTAGTCATGGCATCTCTCCCTTTCCCTACATCCTTAGTACCCGTAAGATCATTTATAACCCAAATTCCCCTGACATCCTCATGCTAGCTTCCCATCCTTCTGCCATACTTTTCTTTCTCCTTTTCCACCCATTAGGCGAGTCAATGTTGCCCATCCTATGCAACAAGCCAAGGTGAATAATAATTAATATGTATCAATAAAATACTATATATCACAAAATATAAACACCCACATCTCTTCATACCTCATCTAAAATGATAAAATAATGAAATCTTCTTTAACCAACAATAAAATCATTAAAATTACTAATAACAATAATTTTATAAATTGATTAATAATCAATAATAATAATTATATAAAACATTTAACACAATTATATAATAAATATTAATCAATAAAAATTATTAAATCATAAATTAAACAAAATATGTAATTCAATTAAAAATGAGAATTATAATAAAGTCATTAATATAAAAATTAGCAAATATCATTAAGACAGTTAATAGTAAGAAGTGAAAATTGCTGAATAATATTAAATAATAAATATCATTACAATAATAATTAACAAGAATTGTAAATCGACATGAATCTCATGGTGGTTTATTTTCATAAAGTGGTTACCAAAGACATTCTCCAAGGTCAAGAGACCCATGCAGGCCTAATCGAACCTAACCAATTAGGTTAAAAAGAGAAGTCACTCCTATGACATAATAAACATGTGTTCACAACACCCAAGGAGGATAACCAAAATGAAAATATGATCTCAAGCACACAAGGATAGGAAAAATGAATAACGATGCCAAAACTTAATGATCCCAATAAGGAACAAGAACAAAATATTCATACTCAAAATAGGGCAAAACCATTAATTGACAAAAAGCAATACCATAATAGAATATAAATGAAAATAGCTCAATACCATATAATACATGCTATACCCATAGAAGTGACATTCATAACACTCAATCACCCGTATATATACCTGAGATGTCCAAACCCAACATCGATCCTAGCTCATGTCTTGGTACCTGCATCCACCAAATAAGACATTATCAGTACCTAAACGACGTCAATAATAATAATAATAATAATAATAATAATAATAATAATAATAATAATAATAATAGACATGAAATGATAAATTGAGTATAATAATCTATACCTATAAAGGGACTAGAGTCAATACTGATGACCATGACCCCATGCATGTTGTGTGAACATAACAAAATATTTCAAGATAAATCAATGTCTATCTATATCTAGTAAAACATGATTCATCAATAACATCTATTAATGTAACTAACTGAAGCAACATACACATCCAATCGGATAAAATGGATCTAGTGTAGGTAGTATGCATATTATGTTATAATGAATCCAATGAGAGCATCAATATGAAATAACATATCATAATGGTAACCCAAGGTATCCTGCATTGTAACCATCTTAAAATAGAACCAATATCAATAGTAATTGGTCTAAGTGCTATCAAAACATGCTAAAGTTGGCTATAGTCTAGTATCCATGAGGGGCCACAAGTTCAGCTTGTGACATTTTCCCCTCCTTAAAGAGGACCTGTCATAGTGACAATTAATAGTCAAGAAAAGAGTTCTTCTAAAAATTCCAATAAAACCAAATAAAATAAAATTTATTCATAATATCTCCACCCAATGATGAGTAGTAAATGCCTCAACCTCATCCTGTTCACATTCCTATTTTTTAGTACTTTAACTATCATATCTAAACTACATTAGCCTGAGTAATGACCTCCTTCTAGACTTCATGTGTCCTTTATGACACTAAAAGGAAAGAACAACACTTATACAATACTATCACAATAGAAAATTTCAACCAAATATCATAACATGGATGGAAATTTTCCACTCTCATGCCTTAAAAAGGTCATCAAAAACATTAAAATTTATTAAAACTAGCTACAATCAGTTTACAGAACCTAAATTGCCTACATCGGTCAGTAAAACTACAAAGCAACAACTACTAATTTAATACAACACTAATATTATTAGTTATTATATCCATTTACGAAGATGATTAGTAACATCAAAACCATACAGTGTTACCAATATAGTATCTTAAACTTACCCTAATATGCTTCCTAACAAGGGTACTAATTGCACTCCCATGTAAGGAAAACATAGCCATAAGACAATAATTTATAAATTGATGTCTAAACCAGATCAACAATAGGAAGATACATCTTGACTAGGGTCATTATCACTTATGTCAACACTCACTAATAAAACCCACACACAATCCTATAATAAATGGACTACTTATCCTTTAAGAAATTACAAACACGAGACTGGTTAACTCTTTCATACCAAAAAAGCTTGATCATATCCTCCTGACCAAAGGCCTTTAGTGAAACACCTATTTCACAAGGAGCAACTAACCCTTCAGAAAATCAAGTATTTTAGGGCCTCATTTTTAATAAACACCTACACCTTTAAACTAACATCTTTAACACACGATGATGTACCTACAAATGAATCCAAATTTGCCTTTTGGATCACTCCACTATTCTCTACTCATAGACAATCAAACCTAAAAAAGAATTATTATGAGATTAAAAATATGACCCACAAGTCATAGACATCATCATCAATCTACTCTTCCCTTCAACCCATTCACTGGGGACACACAACCTTCACCTTACCATCACTCACCATACAGACTCTCTCAAAGCAACCTCTTGAGCATACTCACTCATTTTGCCTCTTCTAGGATTATTAGTTATAATGACCTATGTGATCACCTTCATCACCTTGATTAAAAAAGCATGTATTAATCTCTTCTATCTCTATTGCTTCTCACTAAACTATACCTTTTATTTCAAAGTTTTTCTCCTTCAATTGGTTCTACATTCACACAGGCCTTCACTTTGAGCACCTACTCACAAGTCTCCTCCAATTTCTATAAACCAACATATTTCATTTCATCGTTTATATATCTATCATGATTATCAAGATAATAATCTTTTCTGTCACCCATAATGCATGCATTCACCCTTAAGTAATATAACATGAGTAAAACTTAATCACAGTTCAATTTCAAATAGGCCTAAGTCACTTATAGGAACTATCGAGACCCATTCATCTCTTTGACAGTTCTCTGAGAAAGCTAAGAACATAGGAACACATTGAAACACATAAACACATACCATATGAACTATATGTCTTACTTATGTGCCAAAAACCATCATATTACCCTTCTGCTTAAGCACACTTTGCTCAAATAAAATTTTGCGTACACAGTTACCATGATTGAATACACAATTAATTTCTAAACCTTTGATAATATTGAATACAATTAACAAAAACTTTATAATGTACCGAAATGATCCTCATGTATTTTAAATCCGATATAATAGATAATTCATCATTAAAAATCAAAACAATATTTAAATGAGCTCAAACACCCTTATTGGGTTACATATAGAACACAGTCAAACACATAATAAATTTTGGAAATCAATATCTTTGTTTATGTGTACATTAAAACCTTTAAATTTATATTTGCAAATACATCTTGGAGTCCTCAACAAATTGTTTTTTGACACCATAGTTAAATTATTTATAGATCAAAATTTATGGATCTAAAACCAGACATTGGTCCTTCCTTTATTAAATTCAAATATTTGAATTCAAATGGTCACATTTAAACTTAAAAAACCATATTAACATCTCCTATCCTCATTTATTCAAATTAAACGCACACTGTTGATCTTCTTTGAACTTTAACCTGATAGTGTGCTAATGCCCAAATGTTAATCTTTGACTAGTTGACCTCATTTTGTACGATCTAGAAACTTTAACCTCATGCACTCTATTGATATCTTTGATATTTTATTTACTTTAACAATGCTATACAATTGTCACTTTGACCTCTTAACATTAATACACACCACTGATATCTATCTATAAAATCACCTACTTACCATTAATACTTGGAAGAATCTTTATTTTTATCTCTGCATACTGTTAAACATTAAACACTTAGCACCATCTCATTACTTCCTAACATCTTGGAGTAAAACGCTCTATTGATGTTGATCAAACATTAAATTTTGAAAAATTTACTAAGTCTAGGAACCATTGCAATCTTTTTGAAAAGCCAGCATTGAACCCTAATAAATTTTACCTCACTCACTCACATGTTTTCATGTTTATACCATATGATCTCCTCACATAGGAGAATATAACCATGTGTCAAACTACTCCTAAAACCTTCACAGGTGTAAGATATAATTCCATTAATCTACTAAATCATATTTTTCTACCACAAAGCCACCAATGTAAAGATTTGCTTGGAAGGCCAACTTTCCACATGCATATCTTTTGATGTGCTTCAGTTCATGATCTAAAATTTAATATAAATCGACTAAGCTCAAAATTTGAAAAAACCCGAATGATCATCTAGTTCTGAAACATCCACACATGTGAGATATTCCATCACCAAACTACTTACTCAGATATTTTTTTCCTCATGCAAATTTGGCTAAGAATGGGAAAGTAATGTCAAAGTACCTTGGATCCCAACTTTGCATTTGTATATATTTTTTTAGCTTAGGTGCATGACTAAGATTTAGTACATAGAAACTAGGCATAATATTGAAAAAAAACATGTGACCATTTCCTCCTAAAACCTCCATGGATGCAAATTTTGACATCATCAGCATGATTAGTTGGCATTATTTGAACATAGAAAACACTATCAAAATACACAAGAGCCTAACTTTTCACCCACTTATAATTAATTGGACTTAGGTGCATAAATTGAGATTTATCCCATAGAAACTATGGATTAATGTGATCACAACCATATTACCAACTCCCCGTGACTCATACACACATGGAAATGGTGATGTCAATAAATTACCTACTCAAATTTTCTACCACTAGACCCAAAATTTATAGAAAAAAACAACGATCAACCAAATGAAAACCACTGATGCACACAAGCACTCAAAGCTTATAAAAAATGTTAAGTACCTTTTTCACATTACCAATACTCCATACTCATCCATGAACATATATAGCTATGCTAAAACTAAAGATTAACCATGCCTCCTTCAAGCATACTAGGACAAGCACATTGCACACTTTATCATTGTGACTTAGGCTAAAAAGGCACTTCATCCACTCACCAAGACACCTTCATGATATCACCATGAAAGCATTGACAACTCTCAAACAATCTCCCCCTTTGTTATTGATGTCAACAACCATCATATAGTAATATACAACTCACCTTCCTTCTATCTTTTCAAAAAAACTCACCAATATGAATCTTCTCCCCCTTTGAGACAATGATAAGGTGGGAACCAAGTAATATTGTGGACCTAAAATTACTTTCCTACATGATATAACCACCTTACAAAGATGATACAAACTCCCTCTTACCTTGGGACTAACACTTTTTGCCTTAGCAACTTTATCTTGCTCCATGTCAACACTCTTCTTCATCTAAGCACTATAACCAATGAATAAAGAACACATAAAATACTAAAATCTAATATAACTCACCATGCATAATCTGAGAGGAACTTCCCCTAAGATTTTTGAGCTATTACACCTTTTGAGCATCATCAGATCTTCATATACCATGAAGAACCACCATATAGACTTACTAGCCTTCTCTTTTAAGACACTTCTATGACCACCAATTTAACTCCATGCCACTTCAAAAAATATAAAACATGTTCTAAACCAACCTGATAATTATCCTAGAAGCATACATACCTTGATATTTTAGAAACATTGAGAAGAAACATTAAATCTTCATACTAGGTTTATCTAGTCTCCTTGTAGCCCTCCCTAGAACTTGGAGAGCCAAAAAAATTTAGTAGTCATATTTTTGAGACCTAAAAAATCATATCTAGGACACTCTAGTGTTTTCCCTCAAGCACATCAATTTTAAACAACTAGCTCATCCTATCAAATATACTTTGTTTACAAACCTACTAGTAAATTATGTCTCCATATTGATAAAAACATGAATAATTTAAAAAAATCAAACCTTAAGATCTCTATTAATCTTGATTTGACATCCCATTTGGCCAATTCAACCTATTAAGTATCCTTAGATCTTATCCCATAACAAAAACCACTTTTCTAGTAGATCCCAAAACCCTAGAACCTCAAAACAAACAAGGTCAACAAACCTCTTTCTAGTCAACATCCTCTTCTAAAACATATTTCACACTTGGATACAACCATCACACACTTATGGACCAAACTTTGGGCCTCAACATGCTAGGGAACCTGTACTTCCTATTCCATGGCTTTTGACCTACAACAAGAAAGATAAACCTGAAAGCACACAAAAACCTCTAAAAGGATCAAACATGATCTTAAAGACACAAAACCACCTCTCCAAATCATATATTCCACCTAGAAATACCTACTCCAACCCATGAAGAAAACCATAAAACTGAAATAAAATAACCAATAGTAGGCTTCTTTATTCATAAGCCTTCTTAATCTTTGGACCTATCTTCCTACATAACTCACAAGATCTCTTTGATCATTCATGAGGATTTAGTACCTTGTCAAAACATATGACTTGTTTTGATCAAGTCATCATATCAATCTTCTTGATTTCATAATTGTATCAGACATCTTCACTTCTTCTATTGTGATAGGAACATCTCACATATGCTCCCCCCAACTCCATGTTTCACCTAGATCATGAAAACTTCAAAAAGTCTTCAAATAATTTCCAATCATAGTTAATACTTATATAGAGACACCTAATATTTATAACATTGTAAACATCCATGGTATACAAAACTATTCAATAAGCCTTTGACAGGGTTATAAAGATCTAGGACATAGGCCTAGAAGAGAGGCCTTTAACTTATACGCTCACATGACATCTACCACAAACTGATATGTAGATAGATATTTGAAACTCACCTTGTTTTCATACCTTTTGATCAAAAAATATTTGATAGAGACCAAGCTTCCTCTGACTGACAAGTGTTTCCTTAAAGCCTAGATAGAGACACCCATTTGACATAGAGAGACTAAAATTCCTAAAAATCAAGAGACTCCCTTATCTCCATACATTTATCTGACTTGTAGTCCTAACTTATCATCAGCTTATTTTTGAATAGATGCTTGACTTCATTCTTTGATTCCTATTTTTTAATAAAAAATGACATCATAAACTCAAGATTTCCCTTTTTATCTATCATGGAAAATAAACCATCCTTGGTTTCAATATGATCTCTCCTAATAGACTTAGGTTTCCAAACCCATGTGTGTCCTTTTACTTGCACACTAGGAGATCCATACTTCTTGTTATGCTTTGACAACTCATTTATCCTATCTTTTCATTATCTAGAAATGTGACCGACTTTATGACATTTGAAACAAACAAGATCATTCATACCTTTTGATGGATAATGATTGTGATCTTCCTTTTCTATCTAGATAGAGGATAAATTTTGTATCTTATTCATATCTAATTCCTTCTTTGATGTAGTAGTCAATCCACCTTGATCATGATTATCCTTCATAGTTTTTAGTCTCAATACGATTGAATGAATCTTAGGAGCATATTTATTCTTGTCAAAACTTTAGTTCATCTTCAAACTATTCTTGTAAAATTTGGCAATATGTCTTATCTTATTGTAACTATATCAAAAAATATCATTTAACATAACTCTTGACTAATCTAAGATATGATTTCTTGAAGACCAATTTCTTCTTCTTCCTAGACTCCATGAGAACTCATTAATGATTGACTTCCATCTACGATCCTTATTTCTATCACCATAATTATTGCATGTACAAAAATGACCATGAAATAATCTAGGATACCTTGAAGCATTTGGATATCTAATAGATCTTCTTGTACTACTTTCAAATATTACATTCTCATTGACATAATTAGGCTTCTCACACTTCTTTCCAAGTTTATCTAGCTTGACTACAACAAGATAATTTTGACTCTTCAAGGACCCCATCTCAATATCTAGCTTAGTGTACTCATCTTCTCTTTATTTTAGATTTGCATTTGTAGTCCTTAATTGATCTTCAATAATATTGATCTTCTCTTAAATCTATTTGTCCTTGTTGGCCATGTCTTTCAATCTATATGCTTCTACTTCAATAGACTTTGTTTGTTTTTGATACTTTTTTATTCTTTCTTCGACATGCCTAACAAACTACCCTCAAGAGAACTAACTTATTATTAAAGACCTTTGATAATATTTGTTATTTTATAATTCCTCTTCTTTTGCTCCTTTAGATCACCAGGTGTACATATGAGCACAGCTTCTATATCAACTTATTCTTCCTCGATGTCATCTTACCCTGTTATGGAATTTTTTATTGTCAAACATAATGTCCTTTTCTTATGAACAAAAAGCTATATCAATATCTACTAGATAAACCTTGAGATTATTGATAACATTCTCATCCTCTCTAGCATCTTTCTTTAAAGTACATATCTTCTCTTCAAGTGCCTTGATCATAGACTTCTACTATTTATTCTCTTTCTTCAACCTTTTATCCTTCTTTATACCAATTAAGGTTCTCCTTCCAGATTTTAAGATTACTCTAAAGGACTAGATATAATACCAATTATTAGAGGTATAATCAGTAAGAAGGGGGGAGTGAATCAGTTTACCCATATATTTAACTTTCAATTCTAATCCTTTCAAACTATTAAGCAAACAACATATATCAACTTGATCAACCAGTATTAATAGGAGAGTTCACTCATTCAATACATCCGCAAGATCAAATACATAACACATAGTATTTATGGGAAAACCTCATGGGAAATGAAACCCACGCTTAATCCTAAAAAACATGGACTAATTATCCTATAATTACATTTAAATGAGATACTCTTCAACTCCTTTAGACCATCATACCTTGATCATATC
>JARHVA010005877.1:605000-607500 GCA_037957365.1 Torreya grandis
AATAGAATTAAGCAAAACCAAGAATGTCTGGTTAGCCATTTACTAGATAAATAAATAAGATGCAATAAGAGTGTAATAATTAAGCACAAAGCTCCAAATGACCTAATATAAGGGTCCATCTCACTAACATGGATAAGCAAGTATTACCACGTCAAAAGATAAACAAGAGGATATCTATAACCCAATTTCATAGGTAACATGATAAATCCATTGAGTTAACATCAAACTTTGGGGTTCACTGAGTAAAATGTCAATCTATATGCTACCCCATTGGATCACTATATCATGCTTTGAGTTCCTTAGGTAAAATTACACCTTTATTCCTTAATTATCAAAGGTCATGCATAGGCTATTACTCTTAAATAAAGGATTATTCTCATTAAACTAGATGACATACCATGCACTTAGCTCAAGGATTATGACATCACACATGTGATCATCTTAATGAATAAACATATAAATGGCATTGGGATATCAATTAATCTTCATGACATGGGTATATCATCTCGTAATCCAGTCATAGGGGTCTACACCTAAATTTTACTTACTTATCCTTTAGCTATCATATCTTATTATTGTATAAACCTATGCATTCATGCCACCAAATTAGCATGTGTATGATCATGTAAGAGTTCATTAATTAATTATCCTCAAGAATTAACTTATGTGTTCATTGAGGAAGATTATG
The DNA here is from genome assembly GCA_037957365.1 of Torreya grandis. NCBI lineage: Eukaryota > Viridiplantae > Streptophyta > Pinopsida > Cupressales > Taxaceae > Torreya > Torreya grandis. The sequence goes on from JARHVA010005877.1 coordinate 605,689, forward strand.
ATTTATTAACTCATTACCAAAGTGGACTATTTAATCAAATAATCAAGTGTAAACATTAAGGTTTCCATAGCATACTAAATTATCATCCTCATTCCAATATTATTTCCCTATCACAAGGATTATTCACTTTGTAATAATGACAACACAAGGTATATCAAGAAGTTCATTAACAATGTGTGCTTTTTCTTTTAAGCAGGCATACCTACTATTAAATAATCATTATGTGTTCTCATGAAATCATTATTGACAACATAACCAACTTTTCATTAATCAAGAGTTGTATTATAACATCTAGATTAATAGAATTTTTGAAAACATGCCAAATATATATCAACCACTACAACAACATTAATGGTATAATCCATAATACTAATATAGGTGCACATAAAAATATCATTAATCTAGTTTAATTAATTGATAAATCAATATAAGTAAGCTCACTTAAACTGATATTATGACCAATAAACATTCATTTCCATATTATAGTAATCAAAACATATTGCTTTGAACCACCGATGGATTATTTATATAATCTATTTGCAACAACTTATTTTCAGCCAAGGTTATAAAATTTAAACCATACACTCATAAAATATCATAATAAAAATAAGCTAAAGGAGTATGCATTTAATCACACAACAAGATGTATACTTTTCTATGATTATTAAGTTAATCCCAAGTCTAGCACATTACCAAGCATGTTCCATAATAAGAATATCTCTCATTACAATGAGTTATCATCATGTTAATGTCATAAATAAGAGATAGGTCCATATGCTAAATAGACATTCTATGCTATCAGACTGTCTCCAGGTAATGTCCATCACAAAATCTATATAATTGTATATGTAATTCCCATAACAAAATTTAAAACTAGATAAATGTTTCCATCATACCATGAGGCAACACTATCTTACTTTCATATAAATTCATGATTAAAGGCACTATATATATAGTTGTTCTAATAATAACCTTATTATAGTTCTATGCCTACTTTAAATCAACAAGTATATCACTAACCCATTTACATAAAACAATATAAAAAGATCAAGTATAACATAACACATTCTAACACACTATTGATCATATGAAAATTAGATTCAAGTATTAATACATACCAAATGAATAATTATAGTTGGTTAAATATAAAAGAACCAAGCAAATATCATCAAGAATACCTCCAATGTCAACATCATATCCAATATTGTCCTTTTTCCGGCATAACAATATTATAAGTTGTATAAGTTAATAATATGAAACTACAACATAGAAGGGATAATCAACCATAATCCAACATGCCAAAATCATAATTTAACATGCATTTGTAATATATAATCTATCATAAAAAAATCCAGGTGCATCAATGGATAAGGATGAATAATGCAAGGAAGACACCCCTCAAAACCAGCCCTATGAGCTCAACCATATATGGCCCTTACCACCCCAGCCATCAATTTGCTAGAGGGTTTTGGCAACTAAGTACTCAGGCAAGGTAAGAAGTATACAAATAATATTGACCCACTAGTAAAGACTTACAAGAACTATCAATATGGACAAAAGGAACAATTTAGTCAATATAGAATCACAACACTCAGTCAAGCGTGTTTGCCTGAGTAATACCTAAGGAATATATTGGATCTTTATAGGGGATGATTTATAACTTAAATCAGGGTCTATAATATCCAATTCATAAGACCAGGATGTCTATATAGGGTCCAATGCTCAACTTGAGAGGATTATCCAAGTGTAAAATAATTATACACAAAGGAACCAACTCTTGATAACCACATAACTCCATTGAATCAAAATTAT
>JARHVA010005877.1:612500-640000 GCA_037957365.1 Torreya grandis
TCTCAGATGTCAAGCCTCTTAACGGCCTCTTCACCTGGAATAATAGAAGAAGTGGGGATGCGGCCATCTCTGAGCATCTGGACAGGTTCCTTGTTTCTTGTTTTTGGCTATTTGGTGTTATGTCGATCTCTTCCAAAATTCTTGACTGGAGAGGCTCTGATCATTGGCCGATCAGGCTCTCCACTAGGTATGTTGCGACCCCCAAGAAGCCTCGTTTCAAGTTTCAGTTGATGTGGCTGCGCGATTCCTCTCTCCATGACCTGTTGGCTCAATGGTGGAGACAGGGAGTGCCTGAGTATGGTATTGCGATGTAATCCTTCTCCAAAAAATTGTAATATGTCAAGAGAAAATTGAAATACTAGAACAAGTACTATTTTGGCAACCTTCATGCTATGAAGAAAAAGGTGCAAAACCAGCTGGATGTTCTTACCAGGCAAATTTGGGATGTAGGATTGACAGAAGATCTCCACGTTGTTGAATCTTAAGCGATTACAGAGTTAGCGAAATGGGAGATTCATGAGGAAATTTATTGGAAGCAAAAGGCTTGTATTGATTGGCTCCAAGAGGGAGACAGGAATACTACTTTCTTTCACAACTTAGTGCAGTGCGGGCATAACAAAAATTTCATTGCTTCTCTTACTGCCACGGATGGGACGCGACTGACCTCCTCCCAAGCTATATCCAGGAAAGCTATATGCTATTATTTTGATCTCTTCTCTACTGATCCCCCCTCAGAAGAGCTGGCTGAAAATATAGTTTTAGAGTGCATTCCACCTGCATTGACTTTAGGAATGAATAGCTCTCTCATGTGCCCTATTGGCATGCCTAAATTGGAAGGGGTGGTCTTTAGCTTAAGAAAAGGCAAAGCCCCAGGACCTGACGATTTTCCTGCTAAATTTTTTCATGACTTTTGGGATATTATCAAGCACGATTTGTTGGAAGTGATCCAACAATCTTACTCTAGCAAAGAGATGCTCAAGGCTCTAAACGCTACTTTTTTGGTTCTTATTCCAAAGCAAGAATAGGCTAATCAGCTGGGCTTTTTTAGACCTATTGCACTCTGTAATGTGGTGTATAAAATTATTACCAAGCTCTTAGCAGAGAGACTTAAGGCATGTCTTCCCGCAGTGATATCTAAGGAACAAGGGGGCTTCGTCGCTGGCAAACAGATTCTAGATGGGATAGTAATGGCTTCGAAAGCTATCCATTATATGAATACTTCTTAGGAGCATGCCATGTTCATTAAGCTGGATATGGCAAAGGCTTATGATAGGGTTAACTGGGGATTTTTGCGCAAAGTTCTCCTAGCCTTCAGTTTCAACTAGGACTAGGTTCGATGGGTCCTGAGTTGTGTTACCACCCCCTCCTTCTCGGTCCTGATTAATGGGGAACCCACAGAGCTATTTGGGGCATCCAGAGGTCTGTGCCAAGGGGACCCGCTCTCTCTGTATCTATTTATTATTTTGGCCGAGGGACTAGGATGGCTCATCAAAGCTCGTGTTTCTCAAAACTTGCTTCATGGATGGCGATGGGGGAATGGCTTACCTATGATGACTCACCTTCAGTTTGTCGATGGCACTGATCTTGTAGGGAGAGCCAGAATTTGGGAAGCTGAAGCTTTTCGGCTTATCCTTGATACTTATCTAGCTGCCTCGAGTCAGAAAATTAATAATCACAAGTCTTTTCTCTTTTTCTTTCATACTCTAGAAGCCATTCAGAGGAGGATTGTTGATATCCTGAGGTTTTAGATTCAGTGTCTCCCCCTTACTTACTTAGGGGTTCCTATTGTTTTGGGGAGACAGCCACGGCTTTTCTGGCAGAATGTGCTTGACAAACTAAGACAAAAAGTGAACCACTGGACCCATAGGTGGCTTTCTACTGCTGGCAAGGTGATTTTTTTGCAATCCGTGATCCAAGCTCTTCCCATATACAGGAGTATGGTTCAGGCTGCACCGGTGTACTTATTTAAGAAATTTGATGCTCTCTCCCGTTAATTCCTTTGGAATGGTAACTTTCAAGGTACACGCTGGAGCCTTATCAAGTGGGACACCATTTGTCAGCCTAAGAAGGAGGGGGGCCTTGGCTTGCGCTCACCTATCTAGTCTAGCCAAGCTCTTGCTGCCAAACTTTATTAGAGGTGGTGCTCCAGTCAATCTCACCTTTGGGCCCAGATCCTATCCCACAAATACTCTCTTGGGGCTGATCCGTCTGATATTGCCAGGATGACTCTTGAGGGCAAGGGTTCCATGGTGTGGGATACCCTCAAGCGGGGAGCTCATCTTGTGAAATGAAATCTTTTCTAGATATGTAACAGCGATACTGAGGCCCTCTTTTGGAGTGACTCTTGGGATGGGTTACCCCCCCTCATCTCCTCTCACCTGCACTTACAGGCTCTCTGTGATTCTTTAATTGATGTTGGGTGGAGCACGATAGCTCATTACAAAGAGGCCTTCAACCTGGGTATGGCAATTGGTTACCGATGGAAAAACTCTTTTGATTGGCCACCAAGGGGCTCGGTGGAGGATAGGTCGAAGCTGTCCCAAATTTTGGCCGCTAGAAAATGCAGCTTATTATAGGGTCATGATGTCTTGGCTTGGGGAGGAGCCCCTTCTAGGCAGTACTTTGTCTCCTTTGGCTACCATGCTTTGATGAAGCAAATTTTTGGAGATATGAAAAGCTCATGGTGGAAACGAGTTTGGAATTCTTTCTCTTGGCCTAAATGCAATTTTTTTCTCTGGGTTCTGGCTTATAACAGATGTCTTACTTGGGACAACCTCTGCAAACGAGGCTTTCAGGGGCCATCTATGTGTTTTTTATGTCGCAGTAATGGAGAGACTGCCTCCCATCTTTTTTTCCAGTGCTCTTTTGCTAGACAAATTTGGCATTTGTGGTGGAGCCTATGGGACTGCCCATGTTGGCACGCGAATTCTCTGATTGATTTCTGGGAGCGGTTAGGCCATTCTTATGCTAAGACCTCTGTTCTCCAAGTGGCTTGGCTAATTGGCCCCTCCCTCATTCTGTGGAATATTTGGTTGGAACGGAATAGGAGGATTTTCCATGACAATTCGCTTGATTTAAGCTCCTGTGGGGGCGAATTACCAAGTCAGTTCAAGAGACACTTCACGCTAGATGTGAAGTTGTTGGGGTGATGGATCCTAGGAATGCAGCCATTCATTCGCACCTGTTCGCATCCTCAGCTAGCAAAGTATTCAACCCGCCTCTTGTGCATCGGGCGTGTACCTCCAAATAGCACCAGCAGCCTGCCAATCGGTCTGGGCATTGGACGCCCCCTAAAGATGGCATCCTTAAGGTGAACACAGATGGATCCTCTAGGGGGAATCCTGGAGTAGCTGGCATAGGAGGAGTGGGGCGTGACAACTCAGGAGAGATCAGGTTTGTTTTTTTTACTTACATTGGCTTCCATACTAACAACCTTATGGAATCCCAAGCTATCCTTGCAGCTGTGCAAAAATGCTGCCAACTGGGTTGGCACAGGATAATTTATGAGGTGGACTCACAAGTGATTATTAATTTACTCAATGGATGGAATTTGGCAAATGTGGATTGGCACTTGGCTTCAGTGGCTAAGCAAATTCTTCAAATCTGCACTTCCTTGGATTCTTTGGTTTTCAAGTATATCCCCCGTGAGTGGAATGGAGTTGTTGATTGTCTGGCCAAATGGGCCTCTGAATATGGACCGTCTTGGAACATATCTGACCATATGATGCTTCCCTTGACTCATTCTCAAAAACTGGCTCAACTTGTGAGCCAGGATAAGGATTTGTAATTCTCAATAAGATAATCCTAATTGGGAACAAGAACAAAAGATTTATGCTTAAAATAGGGTGAAACCAATAATCAACAAAAATTAATAACATAATGAAATATAAACGATGGTGGCTCAGTATCATATAATACATTCGATACCCATTGGAGTAACATTATGGTCACTCAATTCCTTGAGTGTATACCCGAGATGTCATAACCCAATGTCAAACCTAGGTCACAACTTAGTATCTGCATCCACCAAATAAGACATCAGTAGTACAAAAATAATGTCAATATAATAATAATAATAATAATAATAATAATAATAATAATAATAATAATAATAATAATAATAATAATAATAATAATAATAATAAAAACAACAACAACAACAACAACAACAATAATAATAATAATAATAATAATAATACATTAAATGATAAATCAAGTATAATCATCTATAATTATAAAGGAACTAGACTCAATACCAATGATCATGACCCAATGTATGTCCTATGAACATAACTAACTACTACCAGAGAGATCAATGTCAATCTACATCTAGTAAAACATGATATATCAATAACATATAATAATGTAACTAATTGAATATATATATATATATATATATATATATATATATATATATATATATATATATATATATATATATATATATATATATAATGGATCTAGTGTAGGTAGTATGCATATCAGTGTATAATGAATCCAATATGAGGATCAATTATGAAATAACATTTTATAATGGATACCAAAGGCATCATACATCGGAACCATCTCTAAATAGGACCAACATCAATGGTAATTAGTCCAAGTGCTATCAAAACATGCTAAATCTAGCTATAGTCTAGTATCTATAAGTGGACACAAGGTCAACGTATGACAACTACTTAAGGAAGATCCAAAACCACCTAGCCATTTAGGTGGTCTAAAGACTTTTTTATTACCCATCCATCAGTGGAAATGATAAAAGTAATAATGGTAGTAGGAGAACCCATCTAAGATGGAATTGTGTTAGACTTTCCACATGGTATAAATGACCTCCATCCCCACTAATGAAAGAAATGGGAGAAATAATTATGACTATGGGATCATTTTTTATGTGACCTTGTAGGTATAAATGAAATTCCTTGGGGAAGGCCATCGGTCAAGATGTGACACACTTTATATAAACCATATATTATAATCATTACAATACTAATTAATACATAAACCATCACCAATCCATCTTAGATGCAAATTAACACCCTCAAAATATTTTCATATGCTTATTGCTACAAAATATATTTTTATTTTTATTCAAGACATTATGATTAGAAGGGTGTGGAAGAAAATATTTTTCCAATTGGGTTTTCCATATGGAATGCAAAGGATATGAAATGAATTAATTGATATATTCCATAATTCATTACTTTAAATGGATCTAAAAACACATTTAACACAAAAATTTGAGTTCTATCTATATATATCAATAATTCTCATACGTCATTTATCATGAGGGAGATGTCATATGTATCAAACTACTAAATGGAATCCCCATGTTTCTTTAGCATTAGACTAAAGGAACTCCCCAAGAATCTAAGCCAAATTATCATATGAAACATTAGAGGGAGATCATCGTTAATAATAGTAAACACGGGTATCCTCTAATATTTTAGTACCAAGTTAAATTTTTGATACTAATAAGAGTGATTTGGTACCCAATATTTAACCTTCTTTTCAATATGTTTAATGAAAAATTTATAAATATATGAAAAATCACTATAAAAATAAAAAGGGATGCCTAAAATTTTGAATTATTCTTCTCTACTAATCCATTTTAACTTGAATTATAAAATCCACTCAGGCATAGCTATCAAACTTTATCTGAAACATTAAGTTTTACTCCATTGTAGAATAAACCTAGATTCTTAACAAAAAAATATCAAAATAATTTATAGCTTTTAAGAAAGTTTTAAACTTCAATGGTGTCAAAATTATCATGATTAAGGTGATCTTTTATTAGTTTATAAGACTGGTCATGTAATATAATTCCCTAAATAATACCTCACTCAAATCTAGAGGCAAGAATATATTATAAATATTCTATTGAAAGAGCTTAAAGAGAAAAATCAAGAGGGAAACCATGACATATGGAACACTAGAGGAAAATAATATCATATTTCAGATAGTTAATAGTGAGGAAGGTGAAGGCATCTTCTAAACATATTTGTACTATCAAAATATAGAACCCACCAAAAACTAGAGCCTTTAGAATAACATAAATAAATGTCCTTTTATTTATGGCATAGGATTTTTAAAATATAATTTTATAAAAATGGTTCTTTGACATGAAGCCCTTCCCCACTCTATACCTTCCCATACAACAATAAGTTTATCAATAATATATCTACCTTTAATAAAAAAAATATTATCTAGTTTAACAATATCAAGATGACTGACATGGAGGTAGTTGGAAAGAGATTTAACAAGGATCTTATACGACTCATTTATCAAAGTGATAGGCTATTTATTGGTAGTGATTTTTTTTGTCACTAGATTCAGGTATTAATTTTATATTACCTTGATTGATAATGGTACTCAAAGATTTAATTTTCAAGGCTTCTTTATAAAATTAAAGGAAATCAGACCTCAATAATTCTCATGTGGTTTTTTAAAATGTTTATGTAATACAATCAAGTGATAAAAATTTATCATTACTCATGTAATAAGAGCCTCTACAAGTTAGTGTAGACATAGAGGTGCCTTGCATAGTCATTTATCTATATGCTTTAGCTTGAAGAAAACTACATCCAGGAATTCCTATAGATCTTGGATTTTTTCCACCATTTCTTCCTCATCTTGAAACACTAATTTTTAGTGCTTCATAAAATTTGAGGATATTTAAGAAGATAAGTAAGTGATTATTGAGTTAAATTGATAGTATTCATCTTATTTAGGTCCTATTTATCCTTGAGGGATTTAAAAAAATTAATTTGATGTTTTATCTCAAATTTTTACCCAATGCAAGTGGGCATGAAGTTATGCTCATATGACAATATGACCATTCACCACCTTGATTTTGTGTTTATGGGCGGTGGGTAAGATATTTAAATAATGATAAATGTGATTATGTTCAATAAAGGATGAAACTCTTAAAAATTAATTAAGAAGATATCCATACCCCATTTATTAACACTATAAATTTACTTCCAATTGAAGTGGATAAATGTGTTATCTTGGAAAATGACATCATTCAACCACACAATCTAGCTTGTATTATAAGGTGGGCACGGTTTTAGGTTTTAAACCCATGTAATGATTTGAATGGTGCCTGAACGTCTCAATAGCTAGGTGTTGTGAAAGAAATAATTATGTGCCTATTTTAAATGCCCTCTTATTTAGTCCAAACATTAAAATGTGTGGCTATAGTCTAAAAATAGTGCTAAAAATAAAAATTTATAGGATGTCCATTAAATTTTCTTAAAGATAAAATATTTTGTTTGGAAAAAAATTTAGATTCATGTTTTTTGAGGATGTAATCAATGCCAAAAAATAATTGAAACACATAAACCAAAACATAATATTTAATGTTTGTCTTAAGAGGAGAGAGTCAATTAGACACCACATATTATTTAAATAATGCAACACTTCACATTCTCACATGAAAAATTTAATGCTTAATGTTTGATGTTTGTCTTAAGAGGAGAGAGTCAATAAGAATACAAATTTTTTCATTAGGGTTTCCAACAAACTAAAACACCTGAACATGAGCCACATGGCAAGGGGTAAGTTCTTGGCAAAATATGGCCATGATTTTAAATACTTTGTTCAAACCCCCTTCATTCTGAACCCCTTTGTTCTAACACCATTTTTTATAGTACCATCAAAAAGGTGCATGTGGGGGTTCTAACAAAGGGGGTTAGATTAAAAGGGGTTATAACGAAGGGGGTTAGAATATACCCAAGTGGGACTAACTTAAGTTATTTAACCCCCATAAAAGAGATTTGTCAAGGCCATAGTTTTAAGCATAAATTTTTATAATGCTTAATTAATGACAATAAATATTTAAAATCATTCTAAATAATTTCTTTTGATGAGTGTTTCCTAGAAGAAATAGTTAACAAGGCATTTTTTGGTTAAATCAAAATGATGGAACTACCAAGTCATTCCTCATGTAGAGTGGAGAATTTGGTGCCACCAAATCAACTACAGCTCAAAGTTTTCTAAATAAAAAATTCCTAAATTTTAAACTCTTAGAGATAGAAAAATATAAAGAACCAATATGTTTTTAGGTAGTTCGTAGAGATAATTTTCAAGAGGATCTGTGAGACCTCAAACATTCTAAGAGATAATGTTCATTGAGAAATTTCATCCATTTGGAACTCTTCTTATCCATTTTGTATATATTCTAAGGGTGAAATAACTATTATGATGGTTTGGAAGAGATAATCTCTCAGTCATAGTGGAGTGACATTTTCCCCCATTTTCCACTCGAGGAGATTTACCACAATAGGTTTGGGTGTGAAACTACTTAGAGAATGATCCACTTGTTTAGGATATAATGACAAAGGAAGAACATATTTTATGATCTAAAATTTGAGATATGATAGTCTAATTATCATGAAAGATTTGAAAGGATGGTATAGAGAGGTGAGAGCCTTCATCATGGCATTAATTACTATAGGATAAGTGACAATATGTGAGGGATTTATGCGATTCCCTAACCTATATTATAAGTATTTTATGGATTATCATCCTTATACATGCCTTGGTTGCATTTGTGTGTGTGTGTGTATGTTTCATGATAGTGTGATTCACCACTTGTAGTTTGCATGGTGTTTTACTATAAAATAGGGTTAAATATGCTTGGACGAGATCCATTAGTGTCACTTCACATGATTGGTGGAATTATTTTGGTGTTGGTTTGTGTATTTATCATAATATGTTATTATATTTTATTCTTCTCAATCAACTAGATGGTCAATAAATGAGTACGTGGGTGATAGTACAATAGGATTGATAAACCCCTTCATAAAAATTTTGATGTGGAAATTTTGTTATGTAAACTTGAAACGTGTGTAGGATCTCGATCATTATTCCACATATTTTTACATCACACTTGATACAACATATTGCCTTCCTCATACTTTGCAAAAATTAGAAGAGGTTCTTTAGTAACATTAATAAATGAATCATCCTTTTCTTATAGGCAAGGACACTTCTAAGAGATGGTCTCCTTCCAAATCTGGTGAATCTAGCATGAATATCAATCATGGGCTAGTTAAATAATTTTTATATTTAAATGCCAAAAGCTTGAGAATGTGTTAATACTAAAAACTCATGTATGTGGATGTTTCTTCTCTAAAAAGTGCTTTATGAATAAATACCAACTATTTTTAAGAATTTAAAAAGTAAAAATTACGGCCATCTGAAAATAGGTTACCATACACTTTAGTTTACCCATAATTCATTTACTCTCTTTATACATCAACAATAGTTAATGTAATATAATATCAATAAAATATAAATGAAACTTCTAGTAATTAGTATAAGATGAGAGTCGAAAGAATATATCAAAGAGAAAAAATAAAAGAGAAAAATATATCATCTTTATGATAAACCACCATCAATAATCATTGAATACTTGGTTTGATAGCGATATGAAAACACTTAAATAACAAGATATATTATACCCCCTTGATTATTATATTTAATCCTTATATGGACTGAATCATAAAGGGTTGAAAACACTAAGGAATATTACATATATTTTAATTCATTATTTGAAATGAGATGAGCATTAAATATATGGAAAATTAAAGATATCTTACTCACCCTAAAATCCATGAATGGATTAGAATTGCGACATTTGTATTGAACATTCTTAGAATAAAGGGAGAGAGAGTTGGGAAAAGACAATGTTTAATTATTTAAAAAATGTTTTCTTTTACATGGAAAAGAGGGCTCAACACACGAATTTAGGGTAGTCTTTTAATTGAGGATATTCTATCCGTTATTGGAAAATGTGTGAAAACAAGCGACCCAAGGCACGAACATAGAAAGATAAAAAATTATTCTTGATTTTAATTTTCTTTTTTTGTAACAGGGCAAAAATTAAGATATGAAGAATAAAGGGAATTATGATTTTAGTAGGACTACCTAGGCACCTTAGAAAGATGAATATGTTTTGGCATTGGGGCATGTCGGTTTCATTGGAGAGTGTGACCAACATGTCTTTTAATTTTTGTTTTAGACGCAAATGCATTGGGGAGGTGTGAGAATAATATTGGTATTATAAATTGTAGTACTTTTTTAGGAAGTATTTTATCCTACCTAGGAAACCTGATAAAGACAGAAATGAGATCGATATTTTTTTAGGAAGTATTTTGATTGAAACCTATTGTGTCATGGTTGGAAAAATAAAATTAAAAATTAAAAAAATGGATGATTGAAGAGGGGATGCCACGACATGATAGATGCGGAATCAAGATGGAACAAAGGGGCACTACAGAACTAGGAAGCCAATGAAAATTACAGACAGGTTCTTTCTCTTGAATCTCAATAATATTTTCTATGAGTTTAATTACAAATGCCAGTCTTGAAAACTTAAATCATGTTGGTGAAAATTATAGAAAAATATGTTTGTTAATGTTGTTTAGTAAGCGAGATTCTATTATTTCTTTATTATGTGTTGTTCCATCCTTCGAAAGGAAGAAATTAAAAATATAATAGCACCCTATTCTCAGCCTACTCTTATTCTTGATAGATCCTGAAATTTTTTAGAAATATCTTTGAGCTCCTTTCCTTCCTGTGCACATCCTTTCAAAACAGATAAATTTGCAAATACCTCCACATATGTATAGAATTAAAATAAGAAAAAATAATAGTAATAATAACAAAATAAATTTGGCTCATAATGCATACTACGTCACTCTGTTAAAATCGAAGAGTGTTCGATGGGCTAAAATAATTATAAAAATATTGGCGTAGGATCCATCTTCCTTCTGCCTAGCTGATAATTTGTAATGGTAATATGTTTAATTTATAAGAAACATGAAATGACAGTTCAGCGTAATAGCACACTTTCTTCTTTTGCATTGTTTTTTATACCAATTAAACCTGTGTTGGTCATTTCGGCTTTACTGTGGGGTGATATAATTTATTAAATTTTTAAGGACTGAATCTCCCAGGACTGCATTTATTTGCTTAGACTTATATTGCTGAAAGTGGCTCTATTAAATGAGTAGCCTGCGTATTTAAATAAATAACACAGATGTTCTTTTGAATGGTGACATGGTTTAGATTATAACTATTATGGAGAAGTTCGAATAAACATTTATCTCACATTTAGAATGTTTTTTTGTTAAGGAAACATTTGTTTGGTTCAAAACAGTGATATGCTTTACTACTTATCTTAATTTGTCTTTGATATATTCTCTACCTTGGATAGTTTATCGTCTTAGACATTGAAATTATCAATTTACTTGAGCAGTTGTAATGCTTAAGCTAAACGGATAATTTTACAAATTATCGAAAAGAAATCTTCAGGTACATGTTATGCATGGAAATGCCCCACATACAACAAAAGACATATTCCTCGCCCCCCAAAAAAAAAATAAGACACATATATACTGACTTGTTTCAAGAAGAAATATTACCGGTACTATGTCTAGAACACTTCTGTGAATGCGGTTAATATGAAGGTAGGTGGTTTTGGATAGGATCTTATCACTAACAACCACATCGGAGGGCATGTTTTTTTCTATTAAACGCACATTGTATTTATTAGTTGGATTAATTATTCATAAAGAAACAAATGATGAGATAAATAATTTGTAAATACGAAAAAGTCATTTGAAATCTATTAATGATGGGAAGATTCCTCAAACCAAGTCTTTCCCATGCTATCCAATCCAACTATAAAGAATTTTAACTCTAGATAAATGTATGTTAAATATACTCCGTAGCACTTTGATCGAAGGCGTGAGATGTGGCGTGGTAAGAGGGAATCGCTAGATCCAACTAAGTGGCATGCCATTATCATACGTGTGTTAATTGCATTGACCTTTATATATATGAATATTGAAAATACATGGCTAAGTCCATTTGTAGTCTTCATATAAATACTACCCCTTTTCCTGTGATGAGATTATCGTGGATCCTTTACAAATTATAAGAGTATAGTTAAATAAACTGAGGGAGAGATGATTAAAATAAAATATATTACCCATGAATTTATCATTATGATTGAAATGAGAATTGTTTTATGTTGCTAGATTCGTCTTATTTGTATTTATGCTCATGGGAATGTTATTGTGAATCGAGGGAGAATCTTGCCAGTGTTTACTGACTTTAATTGTTAATAATTAAGTGCAGGAAGACGTTGAATGTGGATAATTAAAGAATCAAGGAAAAGAGTCATTTCGACTATACATTTCTAAAAAAAACCTATCTTTTGCATACTTAGGTATTTATTAAATCATAGTTTAAGAAAGACATTCTACATGTTTTAAAGGTTACTCCATGATTGAATATGTTGTATCACGGTCAGAGTACTTTTGGTTTTCTAGAGTAGACATTTAAAAATATATATACTTTAATTTTTTCAATAATTTTATATGTTTTATTTATTGAAATTAGCTTAGGATCTACATGTGTCTCATCTTGATTAGCGGTAAACTTAATTTAACATAATTTGAGAAATTTAATGTCTAATACCTTACGAGTTAATTTTTTATAATCGCATTAACCCCATAACTTTGGTAATAAATAATTATTGATTAAAGTTTCATTTCATTGAGGCTAATGGACAAGGCATAAATTAATATTAGTCAATATTTCATTTTATCGAGGTTAATCTGGAAGGAATAAGTAATTAATACTTAATGTTTCATTTTATAAAAATTAATAAGAAAGGTTGAAGTTAAATATTACATTTACTTAACTATTTGTTATCGAGATAATATTTCATTGATTAGAGGTTAATTATAAGGAAATGGTATTTACGATCATTTCTATTTTAAGGGTGGTTAAATTAGATAACCCTGTGTAAAAAGAAGAAAAAAAGGAAAAGGAAAAAAAGAAAAAAAAAGAAAAAAAAGGGACAAAAAAATGTTGTGTTTTATGGAAACTACAATAGAAGGTGGTAGGTGGTGCATTACACTTGGTATCAAAGCTAGATTGAAACAATGTGATCTCTAGGATATATCATTCTTTTTCTTCATTCACATATGTGGCGAACAATAATATTTATGCATATTGTACTTCTATGATGGGGATGGTTATAGTGTCAAATAAATCTATAGACAAAACAAGTTAATTTGTTGACTGTTATTTCTACATATGCACCCATTGAGCTTTGTATGTGGAACCTTAAAGATGAGGAATGTTATTCCACAAAAATTTTATATTTTGAGAAAGGAGATTTGATATTAATATTTTTTCTATCATATGCATCTTTTGTGTCATGTACATATTGTGTATTAACAAGAAGTTGAGTAGAAAAAAATGTTCTCCTATAAGTTTTAGTGGAAAGAGTGACAAGAGTCTTTGGAAAATAGAAGATTGATATTTTTATGATGAGTTTGGTTGTCATAGACTTTGTATGGATTATTTTGATAACAATAATTTTGATGATACATGATTGAGGTTATTGTTGCCTATTATTTTATGAGAAATGATGGAATTAAGAGGTGTACTTGATTTTCTACCATGATGATGGGGAGATGAATTTGGGGCCATGGACACTGTATGATGCTTCCCTTCCCATTATTTTTATGATATTGGTTGAACACCATCATGGGAAAATTGAATTTATTAAAACTTGTGTACATACATGCCATTATGATTTAATTATGATTATTAAATATAATGACATGAATATGCTATGATTATATTTCATATTGCTTTGTGGTCCTACATATTTTGTTCATGGTTATTATGATAAATAATTTTATGTGTGATCTAACTCAATGTTGTCTAGTCATAATATCTATTGAGTTGGCAATTATGATCTATACATGACTACCATAATAGGTGACACCACCACATCTATATGCATTAATTGTCACTGCTATAATGACATGTGTATGGGTGATAGTAAAATGTGTAATACCATATATCTTGGAAGTGGAACTTGGGGCCTAATGGGATATGTGCTAGTTTCCATTATTCTATATACCCTTGGGTATACTCAAGGACGACATTGGGGCCATGAATTGCTTATTTCTAGTTCCCTTCATTTTATTACTATGATATGCACACACTATTAGATTGAGTTTGAGAAGGAGAATCTTGGTTCCTAATGGGATGTGTAATGGATACCCTTCTTCAATATACCATTATATGGGGCCAAGGAAGAACTTTGTGTCATGGATTGATTCTTGCTACTTCTATTCCTATTATTACTAGGATATGTCAACACTATTCTATCAAGATCATGAAGGAGAATATTGGGACCCAATGGACTATGTGTTGTCTTCCCTTATTCTATATGCTATGATATATGCCTATTATTATTATAGGAAGAACTTGGCTTTGTGGATGGTTTGTTTCTAGTTTCCTTCATTTTATTACTATGAAATGTGCACATTATTAGATTGAGCTTTTAAATAAAAGGATTTGGGCCTAATGGGTTGCATGTTGCCTTCACTTCTAATATATACTATTGTATGGTCCCTAAGAAGAACTTGGGATCATGGATGGATTGTTGTTGGTAACTCTCCTTTCATGTATATGATATATGCACACTATTTGATGGACTCAAAAGAAGAACTTGGGGCTCGGAGAGGCTACATGATAGTTCCCTTTAGATGGTTAGTATTTATGATACACATTTATTATTAGATTTCATGATGGAAAATACATGCACTAGTCTTGTATAAGGTCACGGGTTGGTGAGGCCTTATTTAATTCAATCATTTTCATTATTTATGATTTATAATCATAAACACATTAACATACACACTAGAATTTAGGTGGCAAGAGTCATTGTTGAAACTGAGTAAGGGAATTTAGTGTTATATTTATTTAAAATAGTGATTATTAAATGATTCATAGTGAATGCATAGATGATTATTTACATAATAATAATAATAATAATAATAATAATAATAATAATAATAATAATAATAATAATAATAATAATAATAATAATAATAATTTATGTTGATTATGTATGATTGAAAATATGTTTATGTGTAAGTCTTATTTTTGTGAAGAGATTTGGGAAAATCTTATAATCTTTCATTTTGGTGTTTCTTGAACCATCTAATTTTAAAATGGTACCTTAATATTGGTACTTATATTCTTAGTGATAGATTGCTAATAATCTCATATATCATTTTGAAACCACTATTGTAACTGGAATTATTTGTTATCCCCTTGATAAAAAATTCTTGCTTAACTGATGAAACATAAGTTAAATTCCCATATTAAGGTGTCAATAGTTGTATAGGAGGTAAACTAACTACATAAATCCTCTAACTATAGATATCCTCTAACTGCTTTACTTTTTTATGGAGATGATTGACCAGTGACACCTTTAGTGTGGTTAAATAGTGTATATGTGAAAACCATTCCAGTGATAATGTGCAGCAAGATCTAGACAATGAGATTCAAATAGTATTATGCAGACCTAAAAGTGTGTATTGGCATATGATTCTATTCAGGATAATTCTTGAAGATGTATGTTTCCTCCATGCTCACATTAAGGTGATATAGATAGGATTAATACTTTTCATAAGGAGGTGAATGTTACAATATGTTCACATTATTAATATTATGTAAGTAATATTTATTGAGAGATAAAAAGTTAGTGGTAAAAAGTAAATAGTAGTTTGTTAGTAGTTAGTAACCATATGATTAATACAGTGAGTTAGAATATTATTACGGTTGAGATATATTGTTATTTTATATAACAATATATCTTTGTTAGGATTGCTTACTTATAGGAACTTTCATAGAAGATATTGTATGGATTTGAGAATACTCAAATATATGATATATGCTCCTATATATTTATGTGTATCGTCCTTAATGTTTATGTAATATGAATAAAATAATTTAGAGTGTGATATATATGTGTGTGTGTGTGTGTGTGTGTGTGTGTGTGTGTGTGTGTGTGTGTGTGTGGTATATAGTTATTAGTCCTTCCTATTATTTAGGAAGTTATTTTGCCTATATTTTTCGCTATATAATAGCCATTGTATTATATAATTATAAGTGTGTGAGAATTAATGAATATAGTTCATAATATTTTTTGTGTTGAAAGTGAAACTCTTTATGCATGAGTTAAATCATGTGGTTAGCTCTTTGAATCCACAACAATTATATATATATATATATATATATATATATATATATATATATATATATATATATATATATATAATATATATATATATATATATATATATATATATATATATATATATATATATATATATATATATATATATATATTAGTCCTTCCTATTATTTAGGAAGTTATTTTGCCTATATTTTTGGCTATATAATAGCCATTGTATTATATAATTATAAGTGTGTGAGAATTAATGAATATAGTTCATAATATTTTTTGTGTTGGAAGTGAAACTCTTTATGCATGAGTTAAATCATGTGGTTAGCTCTTTGAATCCACAACAATTTATATATATATATATATATATATATATATATCCTTCCTATTATCTAGGAAGTTATATTGCCTATGTTTTTGGCTATATAATATCCATTGTATTATATAATTATATGTGTGTGAGAATTAATGAATATAGTTCATAATATTTTTTGTGTTGAAATTGAATCTCCTTCTGCATGAGCTAAATCATGTGGTTGGCTCTTTGAATGCACAACATATATATATATATATATATATATATATATATATATATATATATATATATATATATATATATATATAATTGTTGTGCATTCAAAGAGCCAACCACATGATTTAACTCATGCATAAAGAGTTTAAATTTCAACACAAAAAATATTATGAACTATATTAATTAATTCTCACACACTTATAATTATATAATACAATGGATATTATATAGCCAAAAACATAGTCAAAAATAACTTCCTAAATAATAGGAAGGACACACACACACACATAAATAAAAGGAAGGATATATATATATATATATATATATATATATATATATATATATATATATATATATATATATATATATATATATATATATATATATATATATATATATATATATATATATATATATATGTCCTTCCTATTATTTAGGAAGTTATTTTGCCTATGTTTTTGCCTATATAATAGCCATTGCATTATATTATTATAAGTGTGTGAGAATTAATGAATATAGTTCATAATATTTTTTTGTGTTGAAATTGAAACGCTTTATGCATGAGTTAAAATTCAAAGAGCCAACCAAATGATTTAACTCATGCTTAAAGAGTTTCAATTTCAACACAAAAAATATTATGAACTATATTCATTAATTCTCACACACTTATAGTACTATAATACAATGGCTATTATATAGGCAAAAACATAGGTAAAATAACTTCCTAAATAATAGGAAGGATATATATATACATATATATATATATATATATATACTATATATATATATATATATATATATATATATATATATATATATATATATATATATATATATATATATGTCCTTCCTATTATTTAGGAATTTATTTTGCCTATGTTTTTGCCTATATAATAGCCATTGTATTATATAATTATAAGTGTGTGAGAATTAATGAATATAGTTCATACTATTTTTTGTGTTGAAATTGAAACTCTTTGTGCATATATATATATATATATATATATATATATATATATATATATATATATATAATTGTTGTGGATTAAAAGAGCCAACCACATGACTTAACTCATGCAAAATAACTTCCTAAATAATAGGAAGGACAAATAACTATATACATGTTATTATACTTATGGGTGTAATGAATATATTATTTTTACAACAATAATGTATTAATTACTAATTTACTAAATTGTAAGTATTAATTAAATTACACTAAATACCCAAACTAAATATTTACCTCATGAAAAATATTTCAATGTAAAATCTATTCCTAACATCAACCTCCCCCACCCCACCCCTGCACCCCCCCCCGCCCCCCCCCCCCCCCCCCCCAACAAGTGTAGCATGCCAAACTCTGTGGCTCATGACCTTGATATAAAAAGAGACTCACTTTTCTCATGGTTTTATAGGTTTACCATAAACCTTGATGTGTATAGGTCCCATCAAACTGTCCATCTCATCTGGTTTTCTAGATCTTCCCACAAACCCTTTCAAGATCCCTTAACTGACTTACATTGGTGCTTTTTATTTTTTTACAATAATTTCACCTTGAGGAATCATATTTAAAATTTCACATAAATTACAATACATGAACAGGTAAATTCTTCTTTTCTTATTTAAAATACACATAGTAGAAATGAAAAAAATATGACAACACATCACCAAAACATGATGCAGTCCATTGTTGGTGACTAACGAGAGGTTGCTAAAAAACCTCCTTGTTTAGTGTATCCTCCAGCCTCTGGTATCTTTGCTGCTTACTCAAGTAATGTGCTTATAAATCTCTGATTCATAATTTTTCTAATGTAAATCCCCACATAACGAAAACATTTGTCTTAGGATGTCGAGGTCACCTAAAAAATGTGTTCATAAGGAAAATGTTAATCTTGTATCCTAATAAGATCTCCATTAGCCCATGATATCTCATGGTATATAACACCTCGATACAGGTCTCTGAACAACCTTCATATTAGCATTTGTGCCATGAGTATGCTAAAACCAATAAATATATTATAAAATGAGAAGTGGTTATTGTGAGCTATCTTTGTACAAAAGCTGTCGTTCTTTTAAAATCCTTGAATTGGTTACAAATGATAATTAAAATTAAATATCTTATTGAATAAAATATTTTATTACCAGTGTATGGGCATAGATATGGTGTTAATAATTCAATGGCATCGGTGCATGGGTGTAGCAATGGTGATATCCATTTAGATATGTTGAGGACATTGCTGACAATGTTAGAGTCTCTAGTAGTGATGTGTCCTACTATGAGTTTTGATACTAATTATGAAATCTGATAATATTTTTCTATCCAATGGTTATGAATTACCCTTCTTCTTGAGAAGAAGGAAATATATAGGTAATACTAGCTTTAAGTATTATGATTAAATTGATCACATTGAGGATGATGTTTTTATAAGGGAATGTGAATACCATTGCCTACCCTTTAGTATAAGGATTTTGTGGGATATCATTATTTTCCTTTCCTTGATTACCTTCATCTATGTGTACACGTTTCGTGATAGTGTGTCTTTCCACTAGTGTTTTACATGGTGTTTTACTAGGACATAGTGTAAAATATGCTTGGATGAGCTCCATTACTGGCACTTGGCCTGATTGGAGGAATTATTTTGGTTTTGGTTTGAGTCTTTATGATAATAAATTATTATATTTTCCTCTTCTTGATATACATGAGGGTTGATAGATGAATATGGTGGGTGAAAAGCACAACGAGCTTACCAAACCCTTTAAAAAAATTATTGATGTGCATATATTATTGTGTATACTTCAATCATGTGTAAGATCTCGATCATCATTCCACATATTTTTAGATTACATGGGTTACAAATTTTTGCCTTCCTCGTGCTTTCCAAGAAATGGAAGAGGTTATTTGAGAACCCTAAGAATTGAATCATCCTTTTATTATAAGCGAAGACACTTATAAGTGATCATCTCCATAAAAATATGGTGAATTTGACATGGAGATCAATCATGAGCTAGTTAAAGACTTTCTACATTTGGATGCCAAAAGTTTGATTTTCAATTAATACCAAAACTCACTTATCTGAATGTCTCTTCTCTGCAAAGTGTTTTATGAATAAATACCAACATTTTAAAGGAATTGATAAATTAAGAAGCATGGCCATATGAAAATATGTTATCATGGGCCTTAGTTTTCCCATAGTTCAGTCTCTTTCCTTGTAGAGACAAAACGTTTCCTTGAATTTAAGTTAAATATTTTAGTATACATCAAGTACGATCAATGTAATATAATATCGAAAAGAGATCTTTAAATTTTTTCGTAATTATGATGGCATATTCTACCAACATAAAAACTAATGAAACAAACTTATAATTCTGATCAAGATGATAATTGAGGGAATATAGTAAAGAGAAAAAATAAAAACTAAAAACTCATCTCCTTTATGATATACCACCCTCATTAAACAATTAATTCTTGGTTCGATGGCGTTATGAAAACACTTAAATGATGAAAGATATTATACCCCTTTAGTTATATGTTTTCATGCTTATATGGAGGGAATCATAAAGTGTTGAAAACACTTTAAAGAATATTAAATATATTGATATTGTAATACATTGTTTGAAATGACATGATCATTAAATATATGGATAATTAAAGTTATCTTAATCATCCTCAAATCCACTTTATTATTGTGCATTCTATGAAGAAAGATATGGATTGTTGGGAAAAAACATAATCTTTAATAATTTAAAAAACGATTTGTTGCACATGGGAAGGATGACACAACACATGAATTGAGGGTATTATTTTAATTGAGGATATTCTATACCTTATTGGAGAATTTGTGAAAACATGAAACCCAAGGCATATATATAGAAAGGAAAATGTACCTTCTTGATTTGCATTTAAATTTTTTTGAAGAGGGAGAAAATCAGGATTTGAAAAACACAGGCAGTTATGATTTTAGGAGGTCTAGTTAGGCGACTTAGAAACATAAATATGTATTGAAATATGAATTGTGATTATGGTCTTCGAATTTTCATATTACATTATCCTACCTAGGAAATCTAATAAAGACATAAATGAGATAAATATTTTTGGAAAAGAAAGATTTTATTGGAAACTTATTTCGTCATGATTGTAAAAATAAAAAATTTTAAAAAATGGAGAATTTAAGAGGGGAGGACGGAATAGGATAAATGTGGATGCAAGATGGAAATAAGTGGTGCAACGAAACTAAGAAGGCAAAGAAAAATGTACGCAGGTTATTTCTCTTGAATCTCAATAATATTTTCTGTGAGTTTAATTGCAAGTTCCAGTCTTGAAAAATTAAAGCATTCTGTTGAAAATTATGGAAAAATATTTTCGTTAATGTTTTGTACCAGGAGCTATTTTATTCATTCATGACTAAATGTTGTTCCATCCTTAGGAAGGATGAAATTAAAAATATAATAGATCCCTATTCTAAGACTACTCTTATTCTTTCTATATCGTAGATGTTTTTAAAAAGATGTCTGAGCTCCTACCCTTCCTGTACAGATTCTTTAAAAATAGATAAATATGTGAATACATGCACAAATACATAGAATTAATATTTCAAAAAAAAAAATTGTGGCTCAGAATACATACGAAGTCACTCCGTTAATAGTGAGAAGTGTGGGATAAAATAATTATAAAAATATTGGCATAGGAGCCATCTTTCTTCTTCCTAGCCGATAGCTGGTAGTGGAATTATGTTTAATTTAAAATAGAAATGAAATGACAATTCAGCCTAATAACACTATATATTCATTTGCACTGAGTTTTACACGAATTAAGATTTTTGTAGTCATTTTGGCCTTGTTGTGGGGCAATAGAATTTGTTAAAATTTTAAGGATTGAATCTCTTTGGACTACATTTACTTGCTTAACTTCATATGGATGAAAGTCGCTATTTTGGATGAGTACCCTGAGTATTTAAATAGAAAACATAGATTTTTTTTGTAATGGTGACATGGTTTAGCTTATAACTATTATGGAGAAAATCGAATAAACTTGTATTTTGCATTTATAATGTTTGTTTGGTATGAAAACACTTATTAAGGATAATACAACTAAATGCTTTATTACTTGTTTTAATTTCTCCTTGGTATTTTCTACCTTGGAGAGTTTATCATTTTAGACATTCAAAAAACCAATGTGCTTGAGCAGATGTAATGCTTAAGATGAAAAGATAATTTTACAAATCCTAGAAAGGAAATATTTCGGTATTTTTTATGCATGGAAATGTCAGACAGGCATACATACATATAATTAATGACTTGTTTCGAGAAGAAACATTAATGGCAATATGGCTAGAACACTTATGTGGATGCTATTAATATGAGGGTAGGTTTGTTGGATAGGATCTCATCACTAACATCCAATTGAGAGGGCCTGTTCTCCTATGCTAGATGTGCCTTGTCTTTATTAATTGCACAAATTATTAGTAAATAAACAAAAAATAATGAGATAAACAATTTGTAAATACGAACTCGTCATTTGAAATCTATTAATGATGAGAAGATTCCCCAATTTAAGACTTCCCCATGCCAACCTATCCAGCTATGATAGGACCATAGTAAAAACGAATTTAAATCTCAACAAATGTGTGTTAAATATACTCCTTAGCACTTTGATATAAGGCTTGAGATGTGGCGTTGTAAGGGGGAAACATTAGAGCCAGATAAATGGAGTGTCATTATTACATATGTGTTAATTACATTGACAGTTTTATATTTATGAATATTAAAAATGCATGACTAAATTCATTTTTAGTCTTCATTTAAATATTACCTCTTCTATTGTGATGAAATTATCGTGGATCCTTTATAAACAACAGAGTATAGTTAAATAAACTGAGGGAGACATCATTAAAGTAAAATATATTAGTTATGAATTTATCATTATGCTTGAAATGAGAATTGTTTAATATTTTTAGATTTTTCTTATTTATATTTATGCTCATGGTAATGTTATTGTGACCCAAGGAAGAACGTTTCCAGCATCTGTTCACATTACTTGTGAATGATTAAGTGTAGGAAGACGTTGAACGGAAATAATTAAGGAACCAAGTAAAGAGTCATTTGGAATATAGATTTTTAAATAAAATTTATCTCGAGCATACTTATTTATTTATGAAATCATAGATGAAGAGAAGGCACTATACATGTTGTAAATATTACTCCATGCTTGAATATATTGTATCATGGTCAGAGTACTTCTGGTTCTTAAGAGTTGACGTTTAAAAAATATATATACCTTAATTGCTTCACTAATTTCATCTGTTATTTATTGAAATTAGCTTGGGATCCACATGTGTCTCATCTTGATTAGCGATAGGCTTAGTTTAACATGATTTGAGAAATTTAGTGTCTCATGCCTTGTGTGTTAATATATAATAATGTAATTAACCCCATAACTTCAGTAACATATAATTATTTCTTAAAATTTTATTTAATTGAGGTTAATGGGAAAGGAATAAAGAATTATTAATCAAAGTTTAATTTTACTGAGGTTAATAAATAAGGAATAAGTAAGTAATAATTAATGTTTCACTTTATAAATATTAATAAGAAAGGTTGATTTTAAATATTATACTTAAATATTTATTATCGAGATAATATTTCACTGATTGAAGGTTTATTATAAAGATAGTGTATTTAGTATTACATGTATTTTTGGTTAGAATTACACAACCTTGTGGAAAAGAAAAAAATGTCAAAATGATGATTGTGTTTTATAAAAAGTGTTGTATATGGTGCATTACACTTGGTATGAGAGCCAGGTTGCAACATCAAAAGCTCTAGGAGAAATTCTTCTATTACCTCATACACTTTTATGGTGAACAATAAGCTTTATGCATATTGTACTTCTATGATGGGGATCCTTATAGCATCAAATTCCTCTACAAACCAAAAAAGGTAGTTTTTTGGAGTGTTATTTATATAGATCCACTCCTTGAGATTTTTATGTCGACCTTAATGATGAATAATGTTATTACACCCAAACCCTATATGATGAGAAAAGAGAGTTAATATTAACGTTCACACACACACACACACACACACACAAATAAAACATATCTAGATCATACTTAACTATATATGAAATCATAGTTGAAGAGAAGACATTGTACACATTTTAAATATTACTCCATTCTTGAATATGTTGTATCATGGTTAGCGTACTTGTGGTTTTCTAGAGTTGAAATTTACAGAAATATATACAATAATTTCTTCATTAATTTGATGTCCTTTTTATTTAAATTAGCTTTGGATCCACGTGTCTCATCTTGATTAGAGATAAGCTTAGTTTAGCATGATTTGATTTTTTTGGTGTTGAATGCCTTGTGAGTTAATATATTATAATGCCATTAACCCCATAACTTCGGTAATAAATAATTATTACTTAGACACTTATATCTTTGAGTTTAATGGCCAAGAAATAAAGAATTATTAGTCCAATTTTTATTTTGCCGAGGTTAATGACGAAGGAATAAGTAATACATAATTTTTAATTTTACAAAGATTGATGAGAAAGTTGTATTTTAAATATTACACTTAAAGATTTAATATTGAGATAATATTTCATTAATTGAATGTTAATTATAACAAAATGGTACTTAGGATTATGTCCATTTTAATGATTGGTTAGATTTCATATTCATGTGTAGAAGGGAAAAAATGAAAAAAAGGAAAAAAACCAAAAAAAAATGATTGTTTTTTATTGAAATTGTGGTATGTGGTGGTATGTCGTGCATTACATTTTAGCCCTGCATTAAATTTTTAGTGGTAATTGTAGTATAACCATATCCTTTATTCACAACCTTTGGATTTTAAGTTTTTATAGGTTGGATTAGGGTTTCAAGAAGAATTGTAAACCTTAGAATCTTAATGAATATGGACACCCTAATCAAGGTATGGTTAGAGACTTTAAAGTCTCAGGTCCATAGGGATAAAATACAAAGTTTTTTTAAGAAAACCCAGTAACTTTTTTTTGCTCAGAGCACTTTAACATGAGATAGATATTTTTAAAAAAACCCTTTGGTAGCATTTTGAACACTAGTGAAGTGGGGCCCTGAGTGCTCCCATTGATGATGAAACAAGTTGTTGAGATAATGTTATGAGGGGATATGCCCAAAAAATCTGAAATAAGAGAACAAATCTCATACCATTTATATAAATTATCAACAACGTCTAGTTACAATCATACTTGAAGATGATAAGTAAGGTTAGAAGTGTTACCTCACCCTACACCTTTGGGAAAATTTTATGAGATCACAGTGAGCACAATAAATGCATCGAAAACACATTATTTTCATATAAGAGATATGAAAAGTATTTAACTAGGATATCAAAAAGATGAAAGTTGGTCAATATAAAACCCTAATAGAGTAGATAAAGGAGGATGCACAATGTTGGGTCAAAAAAAAATATTCAAAATGGAAAACACAAACATGCTTTTGTAAAGGATGTATCCCATTTTCATATGGTGTATGTACTTTTGTTTTAAATAAGAATACAAATTTTTAATTGGCTTGGTATTGAATATAAATGTCATACACCCTTTTTAAGAAAGGGTGTACTCCATCTTTAGAGAAGGGCATACAAAATTTATAGAAAAGTTTGTATGCCATTTATGTTAAAGGATGTATGCCCTTTAAAAAATGGTGGACATGCTTTGAAACATTTTTTTTAGGGAAGCTGAAATTTTGAAATTGTTTAATGAAAGGGCATACACCCTTTGCAGACCAAAGGGTGTACACCATTTATTTTAAAGTATTTTTTGTTGGATTTTTTTGTATGGTTCGATATATATTTATTAAAATAAATATTATATGTATTTGATATATTAAAAATATAAATTTAATAAATATAACAAATTAGGGCCACTTTGCATCTTTTGAAAATGATTCTAGATTTGTAGGAGCTCCCATTTATAATACAGTGATTAAAATATATTTTTGTTAATATTTAATTAACATTATTTTAGGATTGAAATCTAACTAAAATATTGGAGTTAATAATCACTAAGTTTAGTTATGGATGAGATTGGTTGAGATAGAGATAGGGAGACTTATATTTATAGCTGATCAGGTATGGACTAGTTAAGATAGATATATGGATAAATGATTGAAGTAGGGCCTATGCTATCATTGATTCAATATTTATACGTAATATGATATTATGAAGCATTAAAATATGTATTAACCTATCTTGACTAATACATCCAACCCTCAAAAAAATATTGTAACTTCACATTTGCTTCATTCTCTTCACCTTCAACTATTTGGATTTGGGAACATCTTTAACCTATTAAAACAAATTCAAAAGAATATTTGGATTATGGGTTAAACCTATAAGTCAATTTTACACCATAATTTTAGTTTAGACCCATAGATATTCTTTCACTAGTGAGGAGGTCAGAAAGTAATAGATAGAAGTGTCACTCCATAGTCATAACTCCAATGTCTATTACTTAAATATTATGATCAAATCAATATTATATTATTTATAACATGGAAATCATATCAAAATATCACAATATTAATCCATCATGGCCCTTAATAATATACCATACATGAATGAGGTTATTCACCGTAGTAGAATCCAATTGGAACAAAAAGAATCAAAACACAATTCAGGATTCATTTGAAAAATATACCTTTCACATTGAAATAAACTTCAGATATGTGGGCCAATCCATTCATGTTTTAATTTCAATATCGCACATGAATGACTTGATAGATTTAGTGAAGTTATTTTGAACCCTATTTTCTCAATCTAATATCATAATTGTTCATATCAATATCCTCATTTTAACTAGAAAGAATCAAGTAAAGAGTGTACTTGTAGAGAATGAAATATATATTACCATACATCTAGAAACACTTTGGTATATCTTTATAAGTGTAATTTGATTATTTGACACTTATTTTTCATGCGATATGGTCCTTATAGATCCACCATCACTCCCTCATCATCCATCATTGAACATTATCATCCTAAATCATTCCCTCATAGTCCATCATCGACCCTAATTACTCCCTAATTAGCCCTCATCATCCCTTATAGTCCCTAATCACTACCTCATTGAATCTCATTGTCCCTCAAAATTACTCATCATCCCTAATAGAAATATCATCTCTCATCATTATCCATCTTGATATCTAGTCACTTTTTCATTTTCCATCATAGTCCCTCGTCATCCCTAATCACTCTCTCATTATCCATAATCGATCCTCAATATCCTTAGGCATTCTCTCATCATCCTTAATTACTCCATTCTCGTTCATCATCATCCATAAAAATTCCCTGATTGACCCTCATTATCACCCATTATACCCTATCACTCATTTCTCATCCCTCCTCATCCCTATCACTTCCGTAGATATCTTATTGGTGAGTGTAGTGGGTTCCCTCTTATTCTTGATAATCCTTAGTCACTCCTTTATCTATATAGGTGAGAATGACCCCTCTCCTTTTAGGATATGGATTTTTCAATGCCCCTATCCTTTTTATATATAATTTATAATTCCTCATATCCTAATTTTAAAGCATAGATTTAGAGTGCGCCTTCACCTTTATCCTTTTATTTGATAATGCCCCATATATTCATTTATAATAATGATAACATGTTGCCTATTTTAAATATATGTGTTACGTATTCAATCAAGTATTAGGTATTTAATATATGGATCGAGTAAGATATCTATGATGACGATTAGTTATAGGAATTTAAGATTGAGATATGACTCAAATATTTAATTAAGTAGGACATGCCCAAGTAGGTAAAACATACTCAAATAATTAACTAAAGTAGGTGTGACATACTTAAATAGATAACACAAGTAGGTAGGGATAGAAGGATAGGTAGGTAGGGTG